>ML293464.1:0-20979 GCA_005239495.1 Nicotiana undulata | reverse complement strand
GGGGGGGGGGGGGGGGGGGGAATGGGTTTGGTTGAAAATGTCGATTACCATTTTTCGACCCCTACCGATGTCCCTGGTCTGAGGAGTTCGGCCCCTGAACATCCTCTGTCACCAACTACTGATCCAGCCACAACTGCCATGCCTTCTAAACCTGATGTATCTTCCCCATCCGCACCAACTACTCCTTCTCTACCAGCATCAATTTCTTCTCCTCTACCAGCATCAGCCGAACAAGAAAGGGATGTCTCCCGATCACGGAAATCTGGGAAGTACTTACTCGGCTCCACCTCAGGACCCCCACAGAAGAAGAAATGTTGTTTTATTGGTCTAAAGTGAGTGCCATTTGCTTTCCAAGCCGGTGGATCTCGCCAACTATCTGAAGCCACTAGCTTCAACGAAGAACTAGAAAACGATAGACTCCCTTTCAGGGGAGTGCCTAATAAATAAAAACATGCATTGCTCGGTACAGGTACAATCTCACTTCTTTTTATCTTCCTCCTATTTACATTTCAAAGTGCTCCAAGGAAAAATTGATAAGCTCTGAACAAAACTCCAGGACTAAGAAGATTCCCTCGTATTTGAGAAAACCAACACCATGTATCATATGAAGAGGAATACTTTGGAGTAGGTCTTGCCAACATGGATGACTGTATTGCCCAGGCCCGGGGACTGGAGATAACCGCTCATGAGAACTTTCTTGCTCGTCCTGCTACATCTGACTCCTTGAATACTAATTTCGAGTATTTGGGATCCAAAGTGGAAATTGAAGAAGACAAAAGCCCCAAACCAGCAGCGGAACAACCTTCTTCCACTAGGGAAAATGAAGATCCTTCTTCCCCTTTGGGTTCTGGCAGCAAAGAATGATGTATAAATTTTTTTACCTTTTGTAAGTACGGCAAAACCTCTTATTGTGTTTGGCGCTTTAATTAATAAAAGAAACATTTTGCCTAAGTGTTGTGCAAAAGATATTCTAACAATAACAACAAACCCAGTTTGATCACAACGTGTGGGCTCTGGGGAGGGTAGTTTGTACGCAGACCTTAGCCCTACCTAATGCAGGTAGAAAGGTTGTTTCTAATAGACCCTCGGCTCTGAAAGGGAAACAAGAAGAAGAGGAAAGTAAGGAAGGAAGAAAGATGTAAGAGAAAAAAAGGGAGAGATAAAGGATAAATAGTACCAAATAATAGAAACAGGGAATACAATACCTGAGGTGAACTAAATCACATAACGTAATAAAAATCTAAGAATATGAAGGGACATGCATGCTACTAAGACAATCAGTGAACACTATAAACTACCTACTAACCTTATACCTTAATCATCGACCTCCACACCCTCCTATCAAGGGTCATGTCCTCAGTGAGCTGAAGCAGCGCCATGTCCTGCCTAATCACTTCTCCCCAGTACTTCTTAGGCCTACCTCGACCCCTTATCAAACTCTCCATGGCCAACCTCTCACACCTCCTGACAGGGGCATCAATGCTTCTTCTCCTAACATGTCCGAACCATCTCAGCCGCGACTCCTGCATCTTGTCCTCTACGGAGGCTACTCCCACTCTGCCCCGGATATCTTCATTCTTAATCTTATCTCTCCTAGTACACTCACACATCCATCTCAACATCCTCATCTCTACTACTCCCATCTTCTGAATGTGGGAATTCTTGACTGGCCAACACTCAGCCCCATACAACATAGCGGGTCAAACCACCACTCGATAAAACTTACCCTTAAGTCTTAACGGCACATTCCTATCATATAGAACACCGGAAAATAACCTCCACTTCATCTATATCGCTCTGATTCAATGTGTGACATCTTCGTCAATCTCCCTGTTACCCTGGATAATAAAACCGAGATATTTTAAACTCGCTCTCTTGGGGATAACTTGAGCATCAAGCTTAACCCCCACGTCTGTATCATGGGTCTCACTGAGTTTGCACTCCAAGTATTCTGTCTTGGTTCTACTCAGTTTGAAACCTTTAGACTCCAAGGTCTGTCTCCAAACCTCCAACCTCGCGTTAAATCCGCTACGCGTCTCGTCAATCAAGACTATATCATCGGCAAATAGCATGCACCGAGGCACCTCCCCTTGGATCTGATGCGATAGTACATCCATCTCCAAGACAAAAAAAAATGGGCTAAGAGCCGATCCCTGGTGCAATTCATCACCACAGGGAAATGCTCCGAGTCACCACCCCACATTCCTCACCCGATTCTTAGCATCATCATACATATCCTTAATCACCCTAATGTACGCTACTGGAACGTCGCTCATGTCCAAACACCTCCACAGGACCTCCCTAAGAACTTTATCGTATGCCTTCTCAAGGTCAATAAACACCATATGCAAATCCTTCTTCCTCTCCCTGTACTTCTCCACTAATCTCCTTACCAGATGAATCGTGCAAAAGATATTCTCTTTCATTTAATTGACAAAGCCTTGGTAATATTTCTTCATCCGAAAGCTTTTGATTCCGGGCATAAACGCTTCCAGGATCTACCCCTTACTATGAGGGTTTTATAAGAAAGGATAATTATGTTATAGTGCTCTTGAATAGGACGTCTCTTGTTCATTCCGGCACAAGCATCTGTTTTTGCTAACTCTCAAATGATAAAATAAATGAACTTATCATTCGGACAAGAAATAAGATTAAAACAAAATGACTTAGATTTATTCCTTCTATCCTTAAAAGTACATTTACATAAACATTTATTTGTTTAAGTAAATAAAGTTGCTAGTAGATGTGTTTAACTTATTCAGTTTATTTCTACGGGGCTAATCATGCAGTCTCCGGTCCTGATAAGGCATCAACCCCGGTTAAACAGTCCCATGTTCTCGTAACACTTTTAGTGCTTTGTCATGTATTATTTTACCCTAGTGTTTGGATGCTAAGCATGTGAATTTGAACACTGGAGGTCTTGTATCCCGTTCTAATTGCTTGGCAATTTAACTCCATCTTGATTTTCCAACTAGTATGAACCTTTACCGATTACAACTGCAACCTGATAAGGTCCTTCCCATGTTGATCCCAGCTTCCCATCGTTGACCTCTCTGGTTCTTTGAGTGACTTTCCTTAGAACCAAATCCCCTACTTTCAAATATCAAAGATTTTCCCTGCGATTATAATACCTTTCCATCCTTTGCTTTTATGCCACATCCTCACATATGCCAGATCTCGATGCTCTTCAAGCAAATCTAGCTTGACTAGCATCGCTTCATTGTTTGCTTCTTCGTTTGCTCGGGAAAAACTTAGTATTGGTTCCCCCACTTATATCGGTAGTAAAGCTTCCAAACCATACACGAGTGAAAATGGGGACTCTCTCGTGCTTGACTTTGCTATGGTCTGATAAGCCCACAAAACACTTGGTAGCTCATCCGGCCACTTGCCCTTTAGCATCTTCTAACTTCTTTTTAAGGTTTTAGATATTTACCTTATTGGTTGACTCTGCCTGTCCATTAGCACTCCGGTGGTATGAAGAAGACGTAATTCGTTTGACCTTTAATCTTTCCAAAAACTCTGTAACTTTAGAACCTATGAAATGTGGCCCATTATCACAAGAAATCTCCTTTAGTATTCCGAATCAGCAGATTATGCGGTCCCATATGAAGTCACCTACTTCACTTTATCCAATCTTTTGGTAAGGACTTGCTTCAACCCATTTAGTAAAATAATCAGTTAAAACCAAAAGAAATCTTACCTTCTCGGGCCTTTGTGGTAAGTGACCAACTATGTCCATCCCCCATTTCATGATCGCCATGGCGACACTACCGAATGCAGAAGTTCCACTGGTTGGTGCACTAACTGTCATGGCATTGACACTTGTCGCATTATTGTACAAATGTCTTTGCGTCTCGTTCCATCCGAGGCCAGTAGTATCCGGCCCTAACTATCTTGAGAACCAACGAGTATGCACGAGAGTGGTTTTTGCAAACCCCTTCATGGACCTCCCTTATAACCTAGTAAAGCTCCGAGGCCCATAGACATCGAGCCAATAGTCCTTAGAATGACCTTCTGTACAACTTTCCATCAACATGACAGTAACGAGTTGCTTTTGTCCGTAGTGTCCGGGATGCATTCGGGTAATTTATCATGTATGAGATATTCAATGAACTCGTTCCTCCATTCCCAGATTAAGTTGGTTGAATTGAATTCATAGTAACACCCACATTCAACACCGAGTGCAACAATTGGACGACCTCTGGAGACACGTTACCAAGCTTGTAGCAGCCGGAGATATTCCATTTGACATACTGATTGACCTGCTCTGTCCAGGCCCATATCCTACAACACGTACAACACCAGATGGCCAGTATGTGGAGCTAGACCCTATTGCTGACACTGCCAAGGAAGTACGTCAAATTTTCACCAACCCAGTCACTCCCGAAGTTGATGATGATGGGATCCAATTGGATGAGACTGAGGTCGGCGATGCTGATGTGGACACGAAGATGGCCAAGGAACCAAAGGGAATTTTCTTCACTCTTACCCTTCCTTTACTCTTATTTTGTTAAGCATGACGATGCTTATTTTTATTCAGATGAGGGGTGGCGTTTATTTGATATATTTTGATGATTCTGAGATAATTGGTTTGTAATAACTGACAGTATCTTCTTCTTTTTCCTTATTCTGTATATGTTATCTCTTTTCCTCTCTCATTATGTATATATCTTCTCTTTTTTGTATATTCGTTATGCTTTCGATAGTTTTTGCTTTGTAGCATATTTACATGTGTTTTCTTATTAGTTAATGTTTAACTAAGTAGCTTCTTTTTGAATTAGTAGCTTCTTTTTTATTTGATAGCTTCTTTTTATGTTTTAATAGATAATAAGTCTTTGGTTTTCTTAATGCTACGGTTCTTTCCAAAGGTAGTTTTTGTGTGAACCGGGTGACCCTTCCCAACGATGGATGGCGTGATAACCTTCTTAAGGAATTGAGTCTTTTTTTTTGTGTTTAGGTAATAATAGTAGTAGTAATGAATAAAAACACCTTATTAAGCCATGCTCGAAGATTCAAACATGATTCACTTGGTACCAACACACTTAACTACGTTCTTATGGTTAAAACAAGGTTTTTGGAAAGAAATAGCTCTAGTTAGTGGCTTTGTGACTCTTGTGTTAATTTAGGCAATCATCGAGTGGTTCAATTGAACCATAGTGATTTTCAATCTTGAATATGGTCGTTGTGGTCCCTCCACTCTATCCTCTTTAACAATTCAGTTGCATGAGGGATGAGATGTTTCGTTGCAAGTCCAACTACGTGCGAATGGTCTAGAACTTTCCCCGAATGTGTTTCAAGGCGAATTCTTAAGTTTTTCTTGGCTTGAGAAGTGATTGTAGACTTTCCTTGACCCGCTTAAAATTTCTTTCCTACCAAGGTAGCTATACCTAGTCAACCCATTTGAGCCTCGGGCCTTTCTCATTTGATAACCATGTTACAAGTCTTTACCCGTTTTGTACTGACCCTCTTGATAAGTAGGGATTTTGACTACTTATTTGCGCCTTTTGACTTTCGTTTTAGTTCAAAAATGTTAAAGGTATTCCCGAAAACTAATGAAATATGCTTACTTGCAGGAGTATTGGAAAATAATTCATTAAGATTAAATTTAACTCAAGAAGGAGTGCTTTTAAACAAGTACAAAAATCAAGTACACAAGCTCAAGTGCGTATCACATAATTTTATCTGCGGCCGCAGAATGTGAAGAATATTCAAAGGAGCTTCAGTGTAAAGTGCGGACCACACAATAATTGTGCGGCCGTAGAAGTCAAGGTTGAGAGAGTTCCAAATTCAAGTCCAACAAGAACTGCGGACCGCACTATAATTTTGTGGCCACACCCAGAATTGTGTGGTCCGCAGAACGCAAGAGATGCGGCCACAGTGCAGAATGTGCGGCCGAAGAACCAACTCCTGTCAAGAGCTGAAGAAAAGTGCGGGCCCCACATAGAATTGTGCGGCTGCAGAACCTCCGAAAGGGAAATTTTGTCCGAAAATTTCAACTATGTATAAATAGATTTCTTTCATGAAATTAGGTCAAGTTTTGAATACCAGAAGTACTGTAGGCATTTTTCTTTACCCTTTTAGGCAATTTTAGCTTATATTGTTGATTTTACATTGTATTTTCATCTATTAATCTTTCAATATGAGTTTTATCATCTTTTCTTGTTTATTTTCTTCATTACCCACTATGAGTAGCTAAATTTCTAGCTAGAGTTGTGACTCAACCCTAGTGTGGGAACCTAATGGGTGTTTGATTTAATGCTTGTTTACGGTTGGGTGTGTATTATTTAGTCTAGTTCTTGCTATAATTGTAGAATGAATGGTTGCAAACATTGGTTCAATCCTATTTGACTTGGTCTCTACTTGAGAATGAGAGATGTAGTCTCGGAAAACTTGGCTAACAAGAATTTGGGATGAAATCAAGAGATTGATAGTCCGAATTAAAGGGTTGAATCTAGAGATAGTAAAACCCGACTTGAGCAACTTATCAACTGTTTTGTGCAATACCCATTTGGAATTGAGAAAGCCAAATTGGGCAAAATCACTCTCTTACCGAGAGGTATTGAGTGGGTAATTGTGTCTTGATTGCTATAATACACCCCGACCAACGAAACTCGCTCTAAATCTTAAAACCCAACATCTAGGTGGAAGGTACAACCCTAAACCTTTTACATATTTGAAAAACAACAACAAAAACATTACTCTTTAGTTTCATATTTTACAATTGCAATCCTTAGTATAATTTTAGAAGTAAATACAAACAACTATTTGTGGAAGTACAACTTAGATACTTCACGCCCTTAGTCCAAATATATACCACTAATCCCATTTACGCTCCCTTTGGATTCGATCACAACTCCTAGTTGGGTATTATTATTGCAATCGGCCGTTTCACAACCCCGAATAGAGGTGTGACTTGGACCAAATCAATTTTGGGCGCCGTTGCCGGGGAGATAAAAATGAATTTAGCTATATATTTTATTTTGTGTGTGACTTGTCTTCCTTTCCTTCCGTGTTACTAATCTTTTTGTGAAACAATTGTAGGTGCAACAATGGATCTCAACAACAATGACCCACTTGGAAACATGCCATTGGGGGATGGCGTGGAGGATGACCAAGTTGAAGAGGTTCCTCTTGAACCTCAAGAAAATAGATGAAGCCGCCCGCCTCAAGACAACGTTGTTGTTCCTCCCCCACCTCCACCAAGAGCGGTTCCACACTGGGTGTTGCCTAACGAAGGGTATTCAAGTGCGATAGTTCCGCCCTGCATTAGGGCGGGCAACTTCCAAATCACAAATGTTATGCTCACATTGCTAGAGCAATTAGGATTCTTCATCGGGGCTTCGAATCAAAATGCATACAAACACTTAAAAGGTTTTCTGGACACTTGCTGGGGTAGTAAACAGACAAATGTCTCCGATGATGCTTTAAGGTAGTGGCTATTTCCCTTCTCTCTACGGGGGAAATCTTTGGATTGGTTAGAAATTCATTTCCAAGTTCTTTTCTCCCGTACATATGGCTACTCTTAGAGACGAGATTCTAGCATTCAAATAAGAACTTAATGAGCCTTTGCATAATATATGGGAGAGATACCATACTATGGTGAAAGATTTCCCAAACAATGACATGACAGAGGCTATGATTCAGCAAACGTTTTATAGGGGGATCAATACTACCAATCGATGGGTGGTCAACCAACTTGTCAGTGGATATTTCATGACAACACCATATGTGGAAGCTTGTGATATCTTAGATGAAATGGCGTATACTTCATCGGCATGGAAAAGTAGAGCAAATGTTCCTCACGGTGATCCAAATGTGATTCACCTACATAAAGAATTGTATGATCAAGGGAAAGCAATTGTCGAGTTGACCACCACAATGAATCAATTAGACAAGGCTCAACTTCAATAGGTTCAAGGTCCTAATCAAGTCAATGCAATGTAAGGAGTGAATATGATGGTAAACAAGAGAAGGCAAAAGGGTCAACAAGTGCAAAACCGTGCGGAACAATATGTGCAAGAAGATAGTGGGTTTGATCAAGATGAATCTTACAATGAACAAGATGAGGAAGTAAAATATGTGAACAGCTTCCAAGGGCAAAGAAATAACTCTCAAGGCTCGAATCAACAACAATGGAGATCTCAAGGTAATCAAGGGAATTGGAATTGTCGCACCCCCTTTTTCCTTTGCGGAGTCCGGGGTTTCGACATTATTGGGACAACTCGTTTCCTTTTGGGAAAGGGGAACAATAAGTTGAAGAGTCTCCACCTAATGGATTAAGGTGCGTTAGGTCACCTATTGCAAGTAACTCATGAAACCGGTTTGCGTTATTAGAGATTGGGTAAGGGCTTGAAATTACCTCGAGGGGAAGGTGTTAGGCACCCCTCGAGGTCCACAATGGTGGATCCCGACCAAACTTACTTTGTGAATTAGTCATTTAACAGATAAGCGGTCTAAGCACACGTATGTAAAAGAATAAAGAATTTTAACAGATAGGCAGTCTAAGCACACATAAAGTAAAGGAGTTTTGACGTATGCAGTCTAAGCACACATATGTATAAGGATAGGGAAGTCCTAGGTTTATTAGCCTATAGGATCATATCTGTACAATACCCGGTAATCCTTCCTCAATTAGAGGGGCTACACGTGGTATTAGCACACATGTGATCATATCCTTTTACTACCCAATTATCCTCCCCTTAGCGGTTATATAAGCGGTTTTTTAAGCGTGCTTTAACCGTCCCTTCCTTATGGTCCCGGAGGTGTTTAGGACCTCTAATTTTAGGTAGTTCTAGACCTTCCTAAGGTGTTTAAAAGGGGAAACTCTAAGCGACAACAAAGAACACATAGGATTGTCAAATAAGAAGACAAATAAAGGGCTCATGTTTACCTCCACACATAAACAAATAATGAGCACGTCTCAAAGAGAAGGTTTTATAGAATTTCAGAAAAGGCCCTAGAATAGGATATCTAGGTGAGCATCACAAACATAGAATATGCATCATTGTTTTAAAGCGAAGTGACATAAACCTAATCAGTTTGCCTACTGATTTTAATACCTGTTGAATCTGGGCAGTTTCACAAATAGGCAGAGTACAATTTTACAGTTTTTATAAAGCCTTAATTACCTAAGGATTTCCTAGGCGTGGATCTGTAATACCCTATAAACATGTTGTCTAAAATGAAATCAGAATTCTGGGAATTAATTAAAACAGCTTGAAGTTATTCAGTCCTATAGACATGCTGATCTAGATGTTGAATGATACAAAAGCCGATTTCATGTGTATTTATACTAGAACAAGGTGTCTACGTGTTATGGCTGTTTTTAAACATCTTTATAGATATTTATTTATTTAGGCGACATGATTCAAAGCGAATGCAAATACAATCCTAAAACAAGTTTTCTAGTGCACATAGAGAATGATCATTTTATTAGGCAGGATTACAGCAGTAACTTAATGACAGGACTTCTAGGTGATTATAACTTATGCAGGAGCAGAATTTCATGAGAAATGAAGTAATGAACTATAACATGTGTTTCTAATATGCAAAATCAGTAAACGTGAGTATCCTAAGGCAGGATTTCTAATGCAAAACACAACAGACCTATGACATGTTTTCTAATGCAAATAACCTAACATATAGGCATGATTTCTATTGCAGATAAGCACAATATAAACCTAAAGCATGATTTTTACCCGGTTTCCCCACAAAAATCATATAAGAACCCTCCTCTTTTTACTAATTACCCCAATATCTGTTTACAAAGGATATTATTACAGACCAGGAGTGAATGAATTACATAAATAAATGTAAACCATACTATAGGGAGCCTGAATCAGGCCCAAAGTAAACCTGGGAATGTCGGGCCTTCAAACAGTCTCAGATGCCAAGAATCCCATAGCCAACAGGGTGTCCTGGTGTGTCAAAGTTCCCTAAGAACCTCAAGGATCCTGGGCAATGCTCACAGCAAGACCCATTCTTAAATAGAGGATTGGTTATGTGCAGTGTGGAAGGGCCAGCCCCAGTGTGCCAGAGTTCGGAGGAATCTCATGGATTCCTAGGAAGTACACACAATGGAGGGGAAGAACTTAATAGTCTAAGAGTAAAGTGAGAGTGCTTGACATAGTTTAGAAAAAGAAACTTAGTAAAAACAGTGTGGAGATAACTTTTAGGAGTGAAAAGATTTTCAGGAATAGAAACAGTTTTAAGAAACTACTAAGAGTGGAAAACTATTTTTGAAATTAGTTCTGAGAAGAAAAAATATTCAACATACAATCACACGGAATTAGAATTCCCAGAATCACAACCATTTAACAGGCAACCTTACAAACATGGGTTAAGGGGGTTGGGAACATAGAGAGCTCACATAGATGAACATGGTGCAAGGGGGAAGCATATTGACAACAAATGCACAAAACACTTAGGATTCTACTGATTCAGAGACCTAATAGGTTAGTCATGATAAGAGGCATTTAAGACATAGAGCAAGAATGTAGTAAAATCATGTTAAAGGCAGGTATATATAAATCATACTGATTAAGATCAATCAAATACATCTAAGATACTATCATGAGTATACTAGTTGAGGGGGGGGGGGATAACAGGGACTAAATGAACATGATGTCCAAGTATCAAACAAACAAGTGAGACCTAGACATGCTGATTACATACTTGAACAAGAGGGGATAAAGTTTAGACATGCTGAATAGAGCAGTAAACAGGAAGACAAATAGAATACATGGCCAGCTGAACTAGTTCAGGAATAGGCATGGAACACATAGTTGAGTTTCAGAACTAAACTAGAGACATACAAGTTGAAGAAGTAAAGTGCAGAATGTAAAGCAAATAGAGTTCCACTGTCTAGCCTTGGCTTTCAACCGGCTAGAACAACAGTTAGCACAAGTAGCAGAGAAAGAAAAGAGAGTTTGAGTGTGTGTGTGTGTGTGTGTGTGTGTGTGTGTGTTCTAAATGAATTTCTCCTCTGTAGAGGTAAAACAAGAGTGTACTTATAGCAATATAGGAGTAGAACAAATAAGGTAAAGGAATCAGCATTCAGTCAATTAAGGAAATCATATAGTCACAGAATCCAATCACATAAGGGTTCGGAATAGACCTCCCTTAATTAGGGGTAATTGGCCAAACGGTAATAACAGGGATTTAATTAAGGCAAGGATCCCAATCATACCAAATAAAGGAATCAATTCAAAATTATACGGGCAGTCATTTAAGGTATAGACGGCCAATTAAATTCATAAACAAGGAAACAAACAAGATTCATGCATACGAATCTCTAACAGAGTAAAGTAATCAGCCAGAACTTTCAAAATAACACTGATTTCCGGAAAGAATTACTCAGCTTGCATAAATAGAAATTAGACTAAGTAAAATCTCAAAAAAACATAAAACTTCGCCGGAAAGAGCAGGTTAGAACCCTAACACATGTTAATTGGGTCAAAACCCACAAAATACTTGATTTGACAAAGAAAACGTCTAAGTCCAAAAAATAGAGCAAAGTAGTACGATTAGTAACACAGAAAGTACCCAAAGTTGAAGCAAAGGTTGGAAAAATCAGTGCATCACATGAAATTAACTAAGCTTTAAGTATTTTTGCACAAATCAGTCCTGAAGACTAAAAATGGTTAATCAAACACTTAGGAGTTAGAAAACCTTTGAAAAAAAATAACTTGGGACGAACCCTAGTTTTAGGGAAAAGTCAGAATAATCAATTAAAACCAGAAATTTCCAAAGAAAAATATGTAATTGTGCTTGATTCATCTCAGTTCTATACAGATCTGAGAAGGATCGATAGTAATAGACTAGCGTTTTCGGAGAAGTAAGAGAGATGAGAAAATAGGTCAAGAGACCATAGATTCGTAACAAAACAAGAGAAAATTCTTACTCACAGTCGAGAAAATGGCCGGAGACAGGCTAATAAGCAAGGTTTCCAAATACAAAACCGGTAGGGTTCCTTTAGATCGTCTCAAGGATCTAAGAAGTCAAAGAATCATGGTGCGTAGAAGGCCAAGACCGGCCGAAGAAGACATGGGAACATCAGGATTGAGATATACGTCGGTGACGATGTTTAGAACTAGGGTTCAGTCGAGAGAGTTGAGAGAAGAGGGAATGATGACGGCGTGTGAGAGGAGTGAATGAGATGGTTTGGGGGGGGGGGGGGTGGTTGGTGGGGGGGGGGGGGGGGATTAGATCTAGGTTTAATTAAGGAAAGAGAAATATGGACCGTTGATCTGAATGATCAACGATCGGGATTGAATGGGGGTATTGGGTCGGGGCGTACAGACTTGGGCCTAAGGGAATTTGGGCTAATTTTTAAAAGGTTTGGGCTGGTTTGAAGGAGTTAAGTCTGAGAATAAAAGGGCCATTTATTAAATACCCAAGTAATTGAATAAAAATTAATTTATAAAATAATTAACAAACTTAAAAAAAGATTGTCATGCATAGAAATGTTTTAAAAATACTTATTCGATATTTTAAAAATACAATGAACCATTTTCTGATAAAATAATGCAATCATGTATGCATAGGCTATAATTGCAAAGTTAATGCAATTGTAACCAAAAAGTATAAATTTGGCCATTTGTAAAATAGTTTAGACTTAATATGACTACAAATAGTAAAATTAAATCAAGAGATTTTATAAAGTCATTTGTGATGCAATTTTGTAATTATTTATATAAATAAAATACTGGGTTAAATTAATTTAAAAATGTGGAAATTATGAAAAAAATATCAATTGATGCTAATGCATAGTTTTAAAGGTATATATGCATTTTAAAATATTATAGGAAAAAATTGGGTATCAACAGTTGTCTCTCTTTACCCGAAAAGTATGAAAGAGTTGTCGGGTAAAGACATGATGGCCAATTTTGACCGAGCGAGATGGTTTGAGAGATCTAGGTCGCACTCTGGTTTCTGAGCTGCCTACATATCCCTGATTTTACAGGAATCAGGCCATGTGTAGTTCTGGATTCATTGCCGAATATACCGATGAAGTCATCACAAGAACGAACACGTGATTTCGGGATAGTTGAAAGAATGGTTACGGTGAGCGGTCAGGTTTGACATAGTTGAAGGGATCGGAGCGGGATTTCTCCTATCAGGGTAACGATTTCTTATCGGGTCACCTGCAGAGAAAAAGCTACTACAAGCATATATTTGTGCAGAAATTTAAACATGATGCAGATTCCCTTCGGACCATGAAAATTGTCTTCGAACGGTTGAGGATGACGTCCTTAGACCATGATGTCCCGGGCCATGAACTGTTAAGTGATGGATTCGCAATCCATGAAATGATGTTCTCGGGCCAAGAAAATGGTGCCTCCGAACCATAATGCCTTTGAATAATGATATGCAAATTTGAGAGATCCCCAGGCCATGACATGGTGTCTTCCGGCTATGAGGATGATGCCTTTAGACAATGACGCCTTTTGACAAGTTGGCGGTATTTCAGCCCATGAGATGCAATAATATGATTCTAGAATCAGCAAGACAAGGCTTAGTCTTGTGAAGTTGAGGGCACAACATAGCCCGAAAGGAGAGCAAATAGATAGTGCTGGAGAGACGGTGCTTGATCTCGACAAATAAAAGATAATGATTGGCATTATACAAATAGGAGGCAGAGCTTAGCCTCATGAAGAATTCGGGACTAGTCTTAGTCCCATGCAAATGAAGGCATAACTTAGCCTTATGTAAATATAGAGGCAGGTCTTAGCCTCATGCAAATGTGGAGGTAGAGCTTAACCTCATGCAAGATGCGGGACAGGGCTTAGTCCCATGCAAGATGAAGACATAGCTTAGCCTTATGCAGGTATGGAGTCAGGGCTTAGCCTCATGAAAATGTGGAGGTAGAGCTTAACCTCATGCAAGATGCGGGACAGGGCTTAGTCCCATGCAAGATAAAGTCAGAGCTTAGCCTTATGTAGGTATGGAGGCAGGGCTTATCCTCCTGCAAGTATGGAGGTAGAGCTTAACCTCATGCAAGATGCGGGACATGGCTTAGTCTCATGCAAATGAAGGCAGACCTTAGCTTTATGCAGGCATGGAGACATGGCTTAGCCTCATGCAAGTATGGAGGTAGAGCTTAACCTCATGCAAGATGCGGGACAGGGCTTAGTATTATGCAAATGAAGGAAGAGCTTAGCCTTATGCAAATATGGAGGCAGGGCTTAGCCTCATGCAAATGTGGAGGTAGATCTTAACCTCATGCAAGATGCGGGACATGGCTTAGTCTCATACAAATGAAGGTAGAGCTTAGCCTTATGCAAATATGGAGGCAGGGGTTAGCCTCATGCAAATGTGGAGGTAGAGCTTAACCTCATGCAAGATGCGGGACAAGGCTTAGTCCCATGCAAATAAAGGCAGAGCTTAGCCTTATGCAAATATGGAGGCAGGGCTTAGCCTCATGCAAGTATGGAGTTAGAGCTTAGCCTCATGCAAGACGCGGGACAGGGCTTAGTATTATGCAAATGAAGGAAGAGCTTAGCCTTATGCAAATATGGAGGCAGGGCTTAGCCTCATGCAAGTATGGAGGTAGAGCTTAGCCTCATGCAAGATGCGGGACAATGCTTAGTCCCATGCAAATGAAGGCAAAGCTTAGCCTTATGCAAGAAAAAAAATAGAATAAATAGCAGACGATAGCAGAGTTTTCTTAGCTGGTGGTAGATTGCCGTATCGCGCTTGTTATGAAGATTGTGACTTTGAGGCGTGCATATTCTTCATTCCTGCAACCAAAAACAAATTGTGAGTTTTGTAAAAGGGGAGGTCGGTTTGTGCCTCCGTCGGCTTGCTGGGCTTGCTTTTGCTTGGTCTGAAGATCCTGCTCAAATTATTGGGGGTAGCGTTTTCTAAACAGAGTCATTTTACAAACAAGCATGCATAGTTTTCAAAGATGTAGTAAATAATATTATTTTAGAAATTGGTTAGATGACCTGATGAATGTGACACGATACCGAGATGTTGTAACCTCTCTTGCTGTAGAATTTTGAGGGTCCTCCTCAATATTCTTCCCAGTTAGCTGGACAAAAATTTCTGACTGTTGTACATGTTACGATCGACTGAACTTGCTTCGTAATTTTGAGGGTCCTCAAAAATTTTCCCCAGCTTCTGATTCTGGGGGGAGGGGGGGAATAAGTTTCTTATTGAATTGTGACCGAACCCAAAGGGCTGCCTACGTATCCCCTCTTAAATGGGAATTAGGTCGAGCGTAGTTCAATTTACATCATATGAGGAAAGCATAAAGAATTAAACATAGTATCGCTTGGTTGCATCTGAGTTGATCGGCTTTGGCCAGACGTCTCCGTCCATTTCTGCAAGTATGAGAGCTCCTCCTATCAATAGCATATGGACCATGTAAGGGCCTTGACAGTTGGAGGAGAATTTCCCTTTGGCTTCATCCTGATGCAGAAAGATCTTCTTCAACACCAGCTTCCCCGGTATGAACTGTCTCGGCTTGACTCTTTTGTTGAAAGCTCTGGACATTCTGTTCTGATAGAGTTTCCCATGATACACTGCATTCATCCTTTTTTCTGTCTATGAGGGCTAGTTGCTCATAACGGCTCCTTATCCATTCTACATCGTTGAGCTCAGCTTCTTGTATGATCCTCAAGGAGGGGATCTCCACTTCAACAGGAATAACAACTTCAGTACCATAAACCAGCAAGTAAGGAGTTGCACCGGCTGATGTGCGAACTGTGGTACAATATCCTAACAAAGCGAATGACACCTTCTCGTGCCACTGTTTGTGATTTTCTACCATCTTTCTCAGTATCTTCTTGATGTTTTTGTTGGCAGCTTCCACAACTCCGTTCATCTGAGGTCTATAGGCGGTGGAATTCTTGTGCTTGATTTTGAAAGTCTCACACATGGCCTTCATCAGATCACTGTTGAGATTGGAGGCATTGTTAGTGATGATTGATACTGGAACTCCGAATCGACAAACAATTCGGTCGCGGACAAAATCTGCCACGACTTTCTTACTCACTGGCTTATAAGATGCTGCTTAGACCCACTTGGTGAAGTAATCAATAGCTACCAAGATGAACCTATGCCCATTTGAGGCGGTGGGCTCAATGACATCCATTCCCCAGGCAGCCATTTGTAACAAACAGTTTAAATCTAGCCATTTGTGAAATAGTTTAGACTTAATATGACTACAAATAGTAAAATTAAATCAAGAAATGTTATAAAGTCATTTGTGATGCAATTTTGTAATTATTTATATAAATAAAATATTGGGATAAATTAGTTTTAAAATGTAGAAATTATGAAAAAAATATCAATTGATGCTAATGCATAGTTTTAGAGGTATATATGCATTTTAAAATATTAAAGGAAACAATTGGGTATCAATAGGAATTCTAGCAACCAAGGCAATTGGAATGGTGGTAACAACCAAGGTAATTGGAACAATCAAGGAAATTGGAATGGTAAAAAAAACCAAGGCAATTGGAGTGGAAATAATCAAGGATATTAGGGAGGCAACAACCAAGGGGATGGAACAATAATCAAGGGAATTAGGGGTCGGGCTTTCAAAAGCCCCCGATGTATCAACAACCGAGCAACTTTCCTCCTTATCCTTCCCATGGTCCTAGATCTTCAAACAATGAGATGGGGAGAATTGAGAACATGTTCAAACAAATTATAGAGAAGAATTCCGACTCTGATGCTCAACTAGCCTCCCACAACACTTCAATTCGCAATTTGGAAGTTCAATTGGGGCAAATCTCGCAAGCTTTGAACACTCGTCCTAAGGGGGCACTACCAAGTGATACGGTGGTGAACCCAAAGGGTGGGAACAACACAAGACATACAATGGTCGTGACTACAAGGAGTGGAAAAGGTGGGGATGCAACAACCTCAAGTTAAAGGAAAGATGTGGATGATGAGCAAGTGATTCAAGAATATGAGATTCCAAACAATATGGTGCAAGCAAATCACGAAGTGAGAATTGATATTGATGACAATGTGGAGGAGACTCAAGAGGAAGTGAACCTGTCTAGGGAGCATATTGTAGACATACCGGAACCGGTAGTGTCAAAGGCTAAGGAACCAATGCCAAGGCCTCCTCCTCCATAATCTCAAAGTCTTGCCTATCTATTAACGTGTCATTAGTTGAGGCTTTGGAGAAAATGCCCAGTTATTTAAAGTTCATGAAGGATTTGGTGAAAAAGAATAGGTCGATGAATTGTGAGACTATAAACATGACTCATCAAGTGAGTGCGATTGTGCACTCAATGGATCCTAAATGGGAAGATCCCGGCGCTTTCACAATCCCTTGTATCATTGGAAGCGCTGACTTTGCCAAAGCTCTTTGTGATCTTGGGGAAAGTATCAATTTGATGCCTATTTGGTATTCAAGAATTTGGGAATTGGGCAACCAAGACCCAGCTCTGTGAGATTACAAATGGCAGATCGTACAATGAAGAGAACGCTGGTATTATTGATGATGTGTTGGTTCGTGTTGATAAATGCATCCTCCCGGCAGATTTTGTGATTCTTGATTGTGAAGTGGACTATGAGGTGCCTATTCTTCTAGGGAGACCTTTTCTAGCTATGGGGAAGGCTCTTGTAGATATGGAAGTCGGTGAGCTCACTTTTCGGGTGGGTGATGAAAATGTGGTTTTCCATGTGTGCAAATCTATGAGGTACCCGAATAGTAATGAAGTTTGTTCGTTTGTGGACTTGGTGACCGATGTTCTTATTGATGATACTAGTGCCACAATGAATTTTGATGATACTTTGGAGGCTGTTTTGCTTAACCTTGATGATGATGAGAAGGATGGCTATGTGGAATGTGTGAATACATTGCAAGGAATGAGGTCGTACACTTATGAGCCCCGCAAATTGTCCTTAGATCTTGAAAATTGGAAGATTCCTCTGGCAAAGACTTCAATCGAGGAGCCTCCCACTTTGGAGTTAAAGTCACTGCCTCCATATATCAGGTATGAATTCCTTGGACCTTGTTCTACTTTACCGGTAATTCTTTTCTCTTGTTTGACTAACGTGCATGTAGACTCCACATTGGCGGTGCTACAAAAGAGGAAGAATGTTATCGGATGGACATTGGCAGATATTCGGGGTATAAGCCCCGCTTTTTGCATGCACAAGAGTAGTTTTGAGGAGGATACCAAACCCTCCATTGAACATCAATGAAGGCTAAATGAAGCAATGCAAAAGGTGGACAAAAAGGAGATCACAATATGGTTGGATGCCAAGGTTGTTTACCCCATTTCCGATAGTTCGTGGACTTCTCCAACACAATGTGTCCCAAAGAAAGGGGGCATGACGGTGGTCACCAATGACAAGAATGAGTGGATTCCTACAAGAACCGTGACCGGGTGGAGAGTGTGTATGGACTATCGCAAGCTCAACAAAGTCACAAGAAAGGATCATTTCCCACTTCCCTTCCTATATTAAATGCTTGATAGGTTGGTCGGCCATGCTTTCTATTGTTTCTTGATGGGTATTCTGGCTACAATCAAATTCTTATTGCTTCGGAGGATCAAGAGAAGACTACTTGCACATGTCCCTATGGTACTTTCGCATTCTCGCGGATGCCATTTGGTTTATGCAATGCACCAGCGACTTTTCAACGGTGTATGATGGATATATTCACGGGCATGGTGGAGTATTTCCTTGAAGTCTTCATGGATGACTTTTCAGTGGTCGGGAATTCTTTTGATGATTGCCTGAAAATTTTAGATAAGGTCTTGGAAAGATGTGAATAGGCGAACTTGGTGTTGAATTGGGAGAAATGTCACTTCATGGTCGAGGAAGACATTGTCCTTGGCCACAAAATTTCAGAGAATGGTATTGAGGTTGACAAGGCAAAGATAGAGGTGATTTCCAAACTTCCACCTCCAACATCCGTGAAGGGAATGAGGAGTTTCTTGGGTTATGCGGGGTTCTACCGGTGTTTAATAAAGGTATTTTCCAAAGTGGTGAACCCCTTGTGTAAGCTTTTGGAGAAGGATGCCAAATTTCATTTCAACGAGGATTGCATGAAGGCATTTGATTGCTCAAGTTCAAATTGGCAACTACTCATATTAGCACAACACCGAATCCGAGCTTGCCTTTTGGGCTCATGTGTGACGCAAGTTATGTGGCAGTCAGAGCAGTTTTGGGGCAACGTATCAACAAAATCTTCCATACGGTCTACTATGTTAGTAAGACCATGAACGATGCCCAAGTCAATTACACAGTGGCCGAAAAAGAGCTCCTTGCTAATGTTTTTGCTGTGGAGAAGTTACGCCCGTACTTGATGGGTACAAAGGTGATTGTCCAAGCGGATCATGCGGCGCTTCGGTACCTAATGAGAAAGAAAGATTCAATGGCGCGGTTAATGAGATGGATGCTTTTATTGCAAGAGTTCGATCTATAAATCCAAGACCGCAAAGGCAGTGAAAATCAAGTAACGGACCATTTATCTCGCTTGGAGGAGGAGGGGAGGCCACATGACGGCCTTGAAATAAATGACTCATTCCCCGACGACCAACTTATAGCCATTTTAATGACCGATATGCCATGGTTCGCCGACTTGGAAAATTATCTTTTGAGTGGTATTGTACCGAATGAGTTATCTTCAAACCAAAAAAAGAAGCTCAAACGAGATTGCCTTGACTACTAATGGGATGAACCGTACCTGTTTCGGATTTGTACCGATGGTGTGATTCGAAGATGTGTGCCGGAGGAGGAACAAGTGGAAATTCTCGAGGCTTGCCACTCTTCACCATATGGTGGTTACCATGGTGAAGCGAGAACAACGGCAAAAGAGTTGAGTTGTGGATTCTATTGGCCTACTCTCTACAAGGACGGAAGTGATCTAGTCAAGCGTTGTGATGAATGTCAAAGGGCCGATGGGATTTCTAGGAAAAATGAGATGCCCCTCACCACCATCTTGGAAATTGACATTTTTGATGTGTGGGGCATTCGTTTCATGGTTCGTAAGCTCTTGTGGGAACACCTACATTTTGGTAGCTATGGAATATTTGTCAAAATGGGTTAAGGCCGTTGCTCTACCCAACAACGAAGCTCAAAGTGTGGTGGCATTTTTGAAAAAGAACATATTTACAAGATTTGGTACTCCAAGGGCCATTATAAGTGATGGGGGATCGCACTTTTGCAACAAAGATTTTGATACCTTACTCACAAAGTATGGTTTCACTCACAAAGTCACGACCCCCTATCACCCTCAAGCAAGCAGACAAGTGGAAGTCTCCCACCGAGCGATCAAGAGTATTTTGTCAAAGACAGTGAATGCCAACCGGACGGATTGATCAAAGAAACTTGATGATGCTTTATGGGCTTATAGGACGGCTTACAAAACACCAATTGGGATGTACCCATACCGGTTGGTGTTCGGGAAATCTTGTCACCTTACAGTGGAACTTGAGCGCAAGGCAATGTGAGCATTGAAGAAGCTAAATCTTGAGTGGGATGTCACCACCAACTTAAGGGTGGCCCAAATGAATGAGCTAGATTGAATTCCAGTACCATGCATATACAAGTTCTTCCGTATACAAGGAGAATATGAAGTACCTTCATGACAAGTACATTTGGAACAAGGAGTTCAAAGAAGGTGACCTTGTGTCATTGTTCAATTCTCGGTTACGGGTGATCCGGGAAAGTTGAAGTCTAAATGGTCTGGCCTGTTTGGGGTTGTGAGTGTGACACCCTTTGGTGAATTAGACTTGAAGAATAAAAATTATGAAGTGTTTAGAGTTAATGGTCACTATGTGAAGCACTATCTTGGAAAAGTTGGTGATGGCCATGCCGTGGCGGTGATTCACTTCAAGTGATTAATGGTAATGTGATGACCCAAAAGGTCATCCTAAGTAATTCCAGCTAAATCTGTGTTCCGAGGCCTCAAAAGCCTCCGTTAATCCTACCTCTATATGCGTGCGTAGCCCGGGCAGGTAGCCGGGAAGCTTCCATGTGAAAATTTGATAAAAACGGGATTTT
>ML293463.1:28706-81838 GCA_005239495.1 Nicotiana undulata | reverse complement strand
GTGAGAAATAGGAGAGAATTGCTTACCTCTTCAGTGGGTGGTTGTGGGAGGTGTTCTTCAACCTTGGATGCTCTCTAATGGAGGTAAAATATGACTAATGAGGAAGACAACCCGTAATTGAGCATTTAAATACTGCCCAGGAAAACCTTCACTGTGATCGCGACATCAGGCCTGCGATCGCGGAGAACAAATGACCCTGGCCCCCAGGAAGCACTATGCGATCGCATAGATGGGGCCTGCGATTGCAGAGGGTAGGGAGGTAGGCTTATGCAATCGCAGGAGTGAGGTCCGCGACCGCAGAGAGGAACATGCAGTAGGGGGGGTAGGTAGGTGACTTGTGCGATCCCAGGGGTGAGTCTGTGTTCGTAGAGAGTTGGGAAGGGAACCTAATGCGACCGTGTAGTGATGTCTGCGATCGCAGAGAACATTGGATGGCCCATCATAATTACTTCTTTGCGATCGCATCCCTGCTTCTGCGATCGCAGAGAAGGAAACCAGACATAAAATTTCTGTTTTTTCTAACTTAGCTCCCGGGGGTCTAAAACACCCCCGAGCGCCCCGGACCCCGTCCAAAAGCACCGGCAAGTCTGTATTCATGATACGAACTTGCTAGAACTTCCGGAACATGAAAAACAACAACGAAACTCAAAATCCAACCCCTAAACCAAATTAATCAAACTTAAGAACTTTGAAATTCTAGAATTCATTACATTGCGCCGAACGAGTCTATACTACTCGGAATGACCCAAAATTTTGCAGACAAGTCATAAATGACTATACAGAACTATTTCCGATCCTGGAATTCCATTCGGACCCCGATAGAATGAAGTCCCGTTCCAGGTCAAATTCTAAACTTAAGGAAATCCTGATTTCCATTTCGGGCGCCGAAATGCTCCCGGGTCATCAGAAACCAGAGCCGAACATACGCCCAAGTCCGAAATCATCATACGGAGCTACTGGAGTTGTCAGAACTCGATTCCGAGATCGTTTTCTCAAAATGTTGACCGAAGTCAAACTTGGCCAAATAGGCCAACCTTAAGGAACCAAGTGTTCCTAAACCATCCAATTCATTCCAAATCCCGAACCACTCACTCCCGCGAGTCATAAAGCATGAATAGCTGCTATGGAAGGTTTCATTTAAGGAAGCGGGACCCTAACATGCAAAACGACCGGCTGGGTCGTTATAATTTTAATAGAAAATTAGGACATTTTCTGAGGTTTATTGGCAATTTTCAGGTATTATATGATTTGGAGAAGAAATGGAAGAAGTCAAGTCAAAAGAGGCCAAAATGAAGAAAAATGACTGAAGCCAGATGTTCTTCGTGATCGCAAGGTTTGACCTGCGATCGCAGAAGTCAAGAAGAATATGAACCGCGATCGCACATTTGGTTACGCGATCGCGGAGAAGAAATGTGACCCCTGTTATGAAATGTGCTACGCGATCGCACATGTTACACGCGATCGCAGAAGCTGAAGACTTAACCTTACGCGATCACAGACGTGGTCAAGCGATCGCAGAACATCAGGAGATGTGCCTATGCGATCGCAAACGTAGTTCCGCGATCGCGGAGAAAAAAATCTGGGCGGAAACTGGGCAGTTTTGGTATTTCACATTTTTATCCCCAACCCAGTATGATATACTCGACCTAGCAGACATTTTTGGGAATCTTGGCATATCTTTTGGCTATGTAAATATAATTTTTAGAGAGAAGAACAAGTCTTGAAGCTAGGGCTTTGCACACACACTTGGGTCTTGAAGATTTCACCATTGTGGTAAAGGATTTCTTATCCATTTATGTTTATTTCTTCATTTCCTTGTTTTGTATTGAATATCTAAGTGTGTAGTATTTTTTCAACACTTGAATCTTGTTTATGGGAATATTCATATTTAAAGTGTGGATTAAATACCTTGTTGTGCTTATGTATTGAATGATTTTATTATATTTATGAAGTGGGTGTTTGTTATTTTAATTATTCTTGTTCTTTAATGTTTCCAAAGGGATTAGCTAACCCTAGGACTCGCCCGTTAACTCCGAATTAATTTTGGAAAATATAATTTGGGGTTGGGAAAGATTAATTAACAAGAACTTGAGGCTTTAACCCTCATTTTATAGATTCTACCTAGGGATAGGATTGAACTACTTGTAGCTAAACCCGGAAGTGCTTAATATCTTAATTGGGTTAGGAATAATTCAATTAGGAAGTCTTGTTAGTCTTTGGGAAAAGCGAATTAAGATTTATTATCCGTGGCTAATTAACTAATACTCACTCATATTTGTAAAATCGTGAAATACATTTGATCGTTACTTGAATGTAATACCCGACGCATTCATTCTTGTTGCCGTTGATCATTTTACTTGCTTTCTAGGTTAGTTTATATTTTCGCATTTAGCTATAAACAATTATCAAAACCCAAAATCTTATTTGTTTGGCATTGGGCGATAAGTGATAACTCTCTTGCATTCCTAATCGCCCTCATATTGTTCTCTGTGGGATTCGACCCCAACTTTGTTGGGTTATTATATTTGACAATCGACCGCTTACACTTTTCTAAGGTGTAAATTGAGCGTATCAGGCCTTGGCGTCACCATCTATCTTTTCCTTTCTGTCTTATTTGTATTTCCAGACAGTTGTACTTGTTCATTTCAGACTCTTGTTGTAGAAATCTTAGACTGTCCGTGAGATTTTGTGACACCAGTTCTGGGGGTTCATGTACGGAAATTTCGTAATATTTATTACATTAAGTTGGTAACTCGTAGCTTCCGCATCCTTATTTAATTGTTCATGTTTATTGTTTTTCCTTTTTCTTGATGTCTTAAATAAAGAAAATTAGTAAAGTTAACCAAAACGTTGACTTGTCTAGCGGGTTCAACGTTAGACGCCATCACGACCTGAAGGTGGGATTTCGGGTCGTGACAAGTTGGTATCAGAGCACTAGGTTGCTTAGGTCTCATAATTCATAGACAAACTTGGTAGAGTCTGAGGGATCGGTACGTAGACGTTTGTGCTTATTCCCTAGAGGCTGCAAAGTTAGGAATAACATATGTCGTGCGATTTGAATTCTAAATGATAATTGGGTTTCTACTCTATTCTCTCGCAGATGGTGAGAACGCGTGCTTCCTCATCTATCGATCAACAGCCCGATCCTCCTGTTGCAGCTCCTACGAGGGGTTGAGGCCGTGCTAGAGGTCGAGGCAGGGGCAGGGCTCAACCCAGAGCAGTAGCCCCAGAAGAGGACCCATAGGTAAACTTTGCTGGTGAGGTTCCTGCTCAGACGGTTCCAGTTGGACCAGCTCAGGTCCCAGAGAGGTTCATTGCCACCCAGTTCTTTAGGACGCCCTTGTCCGCTTAGTGGGACTTATGGAGAGCGTGTCTCAGGCAAGTCTTCTTCCTACTGCACCAGCCGTCTCTCTGGCTCATAGAGGTGGAGTATAGGCCATGAGAGGTAGAGGTTAGCCCGCAGTAAGTCGACCCAGAGATGTTCAGGTTGGAGGGGCTCCGCCCCGATGATATGCTATTCCGGCCAGGCCTGAGGCTGAGGCCTCCGATGCAGTTATTACAGGTATGGTTTCAGTTTGCAGCAGAGATGCTTCAGTTTTATTCGATCCGAGTTCTACATTCTCCTATGTGTCTTCATATTTTTCCCCTTATCTAAGTATGCCCGTGATTCCCTGAGTACTTCTGTATATGTGTTTACACCGGTGGGTGATTCTATTATGGTAGATCGAGTCTACCGTTCATGCTTAGTGGCTATTGGTGGTCTGGAGACTCAGGTAGATCTTTTGCTCCTTGAAATGGTTGACTTTGATGTTATATTGGGGATGGATTGGCTATCTCCCTATCATACTATTCTGGGCTGTCATGCCAAGACAATGACCTTGGCCTTACCAGGAGTACCTTGTTTGGAGTGGAGAGGGACTCCTAGTCATTCTTCCGGTAGAGTTATTTCATATATGAAGGCTCGGCGTATGGTCGAGAAGGGTTGTCTGGCCTATTTGGCCTATGTTCATGATTCAAGTGCCGAGGTTCCTTCTATGGAGTCTATGCCTGTGGTTCATGAGTTTCCAGAGGTATTTCCTGCTGACCTACCGGGTCTGCCACCCGATAGGGATACTGATTTTTGTATTGAGGTAGCTCCGGGCACTCAGCCTATTTCTACTCCGCCGTATCGTATGGCCCCACTAGAGTTGAAGGAACTGAAGGAGCAGTTGCAGGACTTGTTGGATAAAGGCTTCATTAGGACTAGTGTTTCTCCTTGGGGTGCCCCAGTGTTGTTTGTTAAGAAGAAAGATGGCTCAATGAGGATGTGTATTGACTACCGGCAATTGAACAAGGTTACTATTAAGAATAAATATCCTTTGCCGAGGATTGATAATCTATTTGACCAGCTTCAGGGTGCTACAGTGTTTTCCAAGATTGACTTGAGATCTGGTTACCATCAGATGAGGATTAGGGCATCTAATGTCCCTAAGACAACCTTTCGCACTCGGTACGGGCATTATGAGTTCTTGGTGATGTCATTTGGGTTGACAAATGCCCCCGCTGCTTTTATGAAGTTGATGAACCGAGTGTTCAGGCATTTTTTGGAATCGTTTGTTATAGTCTTCATTGATGATATATTGATATACTCTCGCAGCCGAGACGAGCATGAGCAGCACCTTCGAGTTGTCCTCCAGACTCTGAGGGATAGTCAGTTGTATGCCAAATTTTCTAAGTGTAAGTTCTGGTCGAATTCGGTGGCATTTCTAGGTCATGTGGTGTCGGCAGAGGGTATTCAGGTGGATCCCAAGAAGATTTCAGCAGTCAGAGATTGGCCTAGGCCCACTTCAGCTACAGAGATTCGGAGTTTCTTGGGCTTAGCAGGTTATTATCGCCGATTTGTGGAGGGCTTTTCATCTATCGCAGCCTCGATGACCAGGTTGACTCAGAAGGGTGCCCAGTTCAGGTGGTCTTATGAGTGTGGGGCGAGCTTTCAGAAGCTTAAGACAGCCTTGACCACGGCACCAATGTTAGTTTTGCCCACAGGTTCAGGGCCTTATACCGTGTATTGTGATGCTTCACGGGTTGGACTTGGTGCAGTGTTGATGCAGGATGACAAGGTTATAACTTATGTTTCACGTCAGTTGAAGGTTCATGAGAAGAACTATCCAGTCCATGATTTGGAGTTAGCAGCTATTGTTCATGAGTTGAAGATTTGGAGGCATTATCTGTATGGGGTGCATGTGAGGTGTTCACGGATCATAAGAGTTTACAGTATCTATTCAAGCAGAAAGAGTTAAATATGAGGCAGAGGAGATGGTTAGAGCTGTTGAAGGATTACGGCATTACCATTCTTTATCATCTGGGAAAGGCCAATGTGGTGGCCGATGCTTTGAGCCAGAAGTCAGCCAGTATGGGTAGTCTTGCTTATCTATCAGTTGGAGAGCGACCGCTTTCTTTGGATGTTCAGGCTTTGGCCAACCGGTTTATGAGATTGGAGGTTTCTGAGACTGGTAGTGTTTTGGCCCATACTGTGGCCCGTTCTTCATTGTATGATCGTATTCGGGCCAAGCAATATGATGATCGTCATTTATGTGTACTTAGAGATACGGTCCGGCACGGAGGTGCCAAGCAGGTCACAGTTGATGATGAGGGAGTTCTGAGGATGTAGGGTCGTATTTGTGTACCTGATGTTGATGGTATTCGTGAGTTGATATTGCAGGAGGCCCATAGTTCCCGGTATTCCATTCATCCGGGCGCCGCAAAGATGTACCAGGACTTGCGGCAGCATTATTGGTGGCGGAGGATGAAGAAGGATATTGTAGCCTATGTAGCTCGGTGCTTGAACTGTCAGCAAGTTAAGTACGAGTGGAAGTGGGAGAGTATTACCATGGATTTCGTAGTTGGGCTCCCACGGACTCAGAGGATGTTTGATGCGGTGTGGGTCATTGTGGATAGGCTGACCAAGTCAGTTCCATATTCAGCGGAGAAGTTGGCAAAGATCTATATGAGAGAGATTGTTCGATTGCATGGTGTGCCCGTATCCATTATATCTGATCGAGGTACTCAGTTTACCTCCCATTTCTGGAGAGTAGTTTAGTGTGAGTTGGGCACACGGGTTGATTTGAGCACAACGTTTCATCCTCAGACGGACGGACAATCCGAGCGTACTATTCAGATCTTGGAGGATATGCTATGAGCGTGTGTCATTGACTTTGGAGGTTCATGGGACCATTCTTGCCTTTAGCTGAGTTTTCCTACAACAACAGCTATAAGTCGAGCATTCAGATGGCTCCATATGAGGCATTGTATGGTAGGCGATGTCGGTCGTCAGTTGGGCGGTTTGAGCCGGGAGAGGCTAGATTTTTGGGTTCTGAGTTAGTCCAGGATGCCTTGGACAAGGTGAAGATCATTCAGGATAGACTTCGTACAGCTCAGTCCAGGCAGAAGAGTTATGCGGATCACAGAGTTCGAGATTTGGTATTTATGATAGGAGACCGGGTATTTCTTCGGGTGTCGCCCATGAAGGGTGTTATGAGGTTCGGAAAGAAGGGCAAGTTTAGCCCTAGGTACATTGGTCCATTTGAGATTCTGGATAAGGTAGGAGAAGTGACCTACAGACTTGCTTTCCACCGAGTTTATTAGTCGTGCACCCGGTGTTTCACATATCTATGCTTCGGAGGTATATAGCGGATCCATCTCATGTACTTGACTTCAGTGGTGTCTATGGACAAGGATTTGACTTATGAGGAGGAGTCGGTAGCCATATTAGCTCGGCAAGTTCGTTAGTTGAGATCGAAGAGTTATCCTTCGGTTCGTGTTCAGTGGAGAGGTCAGCCTGTTGAGGCAGCTACCTTGGAGTCCGAGTCCGATATGCAGAGACGATATCCCCACCTTTTCCCCGATTCAGGTACCTTTCTATGTCGGTTCGAGGACGAACGCTTGTTTTAGAGGTGGAGATTGTGATGACCCAAAAGGTCATCCCGTGTAATTTTAATTAAAATTGTGTTCCGAGGCCCTGAAAGCCTCCTTTAATCTCACCTCGATGTGCGTGTGCAGACCGGGCACGTAGCCGGGAAGCCTTTATGTGGAAAAATTGATAAAATGTTGAATTTACAATAATTAATTGAATAAAGTTGACTTTGGTCAACATTTTTGGTAAACGGACCCGGACCCGTGATTTGACGGTCCCGGAGGGTCCGTAGGAAAATATGGGACTTGGGCGTATGCACGGAATCGAATTCCGAAGTCCCAAGTCCGAGAAATAAATTTTTAAAGAAAATTGTTTTCTGAAAAATATAAAGGCTTTTGAAAATGATCTTTGATGTGAAACCTGTGTTACCGGCCCGTATTATGCTTCCGGAGCGCGGAACAGGTTAAATATGTCTTAAGTGAGTTATCTGTGAAATTTGGTAAGAAACCGACTCAGTTTGAGGTGATTCAGACTAAAAATGGGAAATTTGAAAGTTAATGAAGTTTTGAGAATTTTTATAGATTTTGAGGTTTAATTCGATGTTCATGATGTTACTTTGGTGTTTTGATTATAAGTCCGTAGGATATTTTTGAGGTTGTGTGTATAATTGGTGTTTTGATTACTCGAATAAGTCCGTAGGATATTTTTGAAGTTGTGTGTATAATTGGTCTTGAGCCCCGAGGGCTCGGGTGAGATTCGGGTAGGTGTCGGAGTGCAAAATGCCTTAGAAAAATCTGGTGTTAGGCTGTTTTCTGGTGTCCAGTTAATCCTTCTCCGCGATCGCGGTGCTTTGCATGCGATCGCGATGAGTCAGTGGGGGGGGGGGGGAATTAACCCTACGCGATCGCAGAGCCTGGGGTCAGTGCTCTACGCGATCGCGGAGGGCCACACGTGATCGCATAGCGTAAACAAGGGTTGGGGCCTGGGTACTAATTTATTCACTGCGAACGCAGACTCTGAGCCGCGATCGCGATGTGCCGAGTCATCAAGCTCTGCGATCACAATCTTCACTTCGCGATCGCGAAGGCCAATTTCGCCCAGTTATTTAAAAGTCCAAAAATAGAATAGTTACGGGATTTTCTCCCTAATTTCACAACCCTCCTTCCCCACACCCCATAGGCGATTTTGAAGAGCTTTTCCACCATAGCTTCGTAGGTAAGTGATCCTAACTCCATTTTCTTCCATTTTCATCAACAATTAATAGATTTTAGGCCTAAACTCATGGAATTTAAAGGTAGAAATTGGGATTCTGGGTAGAATTAGGGCTTTTTGAATTTTTGGGAATTAGACCTCGTTTTGGGATCGGATTTCAAAACAAAATGTATATTCGGGCTCGTGGGGAAATGGGTGATCGGGTTTTGGTCCGAACCTCGTATTTTGACCAAGCGGGTCCGGGGTCGAATTTTGGAATTTTTGGAAGAATGTTGGGAATTGTATTGTTTAGCCTTTATTGATATTATCGAGTCGATTATGTCTAGATACGATCATTTCGGAGTCGAGTTCGAGAGGAAAAGCGGTGTTAGAGGCTTGATTGGCATTCTTGGAGCCGAGGTAAGTGTTTGACCTAACTTTAGCTTGAGGGAATAGGTGTTGAGTCGTATGTGCTACTTGTTTTTATCATGTTCAATGTATAGGTGAGGTGACGAGTACCTATCAAAACCCAAAATCTTATTTGTTTGGCATTGCGTGATAAGTGATAACTCTCTTGCATTCCTAATCGCCCTCATATTGTTCTCTATGGGATTCGATCCCAACCTTGTTGGGTTATTATATTTGACAATCGACCGCTTACACTTTTCTAAGGTGTAAATTGAGCGTATCAGGCCTTGGCGTCACCATCTATCTTTTCCTTTCCGTCTTATTTGTATTTCCAGACAGTCGTACTTGTTCATTTCAGACTCTTGTTGTAGAAATCTTAGACTGTCCGTGAGATTTTGTGACACCAGTTCTGGGGGTTCATGAACGGAAATTTCGTAATATTTATTATATTAAGTTGGTAACTCGTAGCTTCCGCATCCTTATTTAATTGTTCATGTTTATTGTTTTTTCTTTTTGTTGATGTCGTACGTCTTAAATAAAGAAAATTAGTAAAGTTAACCAAAACGTTGGTTTGTCTAGCGGGTTCAACGTTAGACGCCATCACGACCTGAATGTGGGATTTCGGGTCGTGACACTTGAAAAGCTCTCACGGTTGAACAGTGAAAATGCAAAGAAGGTTAAAGTAGTTGAATCTGCATTGAAATGCCGCGAAATAGGCACTTCATGATATCACACCGGTGTTTCGGATGGAATATTGTTGATTTTTGCTTCTTATGCACAAGAATGCAAACAATTTCCCTGGAGTCAAAAGCTGTTGGCGGTGACTACAGAATCACTCTTTTAAGCAGCTTGATTGCCTTCCCATTTTCCGGCAGGAAGAACGTACGGTTAGTGAGTGTTGGTCGCAGAATGTGTGGTCGGATTAGGTTAAAGGTAGCTCTCTGGGAGAAATTACGAGTTGAGTATTTCCCGGAATGAGGTTACTTCTGCAAAAGCAATTTGTGAGGCTAAATGTTAACTTTAGATTGTATCTCTCGAGTGAGATTGTATATGCAATCATCATTTACCAGATTAGATGGTTAGGCTTCTCGTTGCATTGTTTGACGATTTTATAGGTTTCAGATACTCATAATATTTGTCTAAGTTTTGTAGTTCATTTTCGCTGTTTTAATGTTTAAAAAAGAAACTTTAAGCAAAGATCTTTATCATGCCGTCTTGGAAGTCATATATTTTACGCAGTTCTTAAAAGAAAATAAAATATAAAGGGGACTCGAATATTAGATGAGCTGCATGTTTTAGACTTTTTTCCCGTTTCGTATATATTTAAGTTATAAAAGTCCAATAGAATAAATCTCCGCTGAAGTAACTGGCCTCTTTCTAGAGATTCATACTCAATCATTAATTAGAGAAAAAATAAAATATTTGTAAAGAAAATTAATGTAACGCAGGGGTTCTTCAAACTCAACACTTCTTGACCACTCCCTTTTTAAATTTCTACTAGTTTCTTGCTACATGCGTTGCACGTGTATGTCGCGTCTTATAGTAAACAATATTATAAAATAATTTATTAAAATATAGTTTTGAGCAAATAAATATACATGAAAGAAAAAAAAGTTTGAATGATTAATGTGGATCGTCTATATGGTGACTCGTTTGTCGAGGTCAAATGATTAAAAGAAAAATCATCCTTGGAATATAATATCTACTATAGAAGTATTCCACGCCGCACTGTTACCATAAAAACTAAACCCAATAAGATGAAAGGGAGAATGGAAGAACTGGCAAAGTAACTAAGAAAATTGGCTTTGGAGAAAGGTTGACATAATGTTTAAAGGAATGGCTATATAGAAGAATAATAGACTGCTGAATTCATGTTGATTCACTACAAGAGTAAGTATTAAATAGTTGTAGCCTTTGAATTTCACAAGCAGCAACGGTTAATATTAGTTAGTGGAACAACCTTTAGTGAAAAGGCATTTATACTTCAATTTCTTTCCTCCTCCTTTTTAAAAAAAAAATAAAATGTTACTATTGAATAATTGTATATAAAAAATAATTTCTCATTTACCACTTAAATAACATGGACTCAAAACAAAAGGAGGACGATATTGCGTATTCGTCTAGCACATCATTAAAGGTAGCTAATTGGCTCCTGAACCTTACTTTACATTGAATATGAACAACAAATTCATATTATACACAAGTTCTTGTTCTATTATAGTGGCGCTTGTGCTGAATCACATGTTTCAGCAAGTACTTTAGGATTCACCATTATATATATTCATAAAAAACGGCGTCTTACTTTCTTACTTACACAAGCAGTCTCATCAAAAGTATTCACAACCGTTCTACCACCCAAATTAAGCTATAAGACGGTTAAAAATAAAGTTCTACCCTCTTAATGAAAAATTTATGCATATAAACAAACATGAAACTTTGGCGGAATAGTAATTTATTTGTATTTATCATCGCTGCAACTATTCTTAGACCAACTAAAGGCCGATTTGTGTTCTTCCACGTAACTTATTGAAGTTAACTCTAAAATAATTCCAACTCTTTGGATGTGGAAAAAATATACTTCATAATTCCGGTTAGAATACATTATCATAGGAAACAAAAGGTATCTCAAAACGTAAGTTATATTCAATATGAAAAGTTTAGAGAATCCATAAAACATAAACTATTTACATCTTCTGTTGCCAATCATAATACATAAAAGTATTCCTATATGTTTCTCTCAAGAGACATCAAAAGTTATGTAACCAGTTTAAAGTATATATATGATCGATTCAATCCAATTTATATTATATATATTATGCCAGTATAATATTTTAAAATTTGGCGTAGAATAATAGATCACTATAAGCACGTCAAATAATTTATTTTTCTAGATAAGCATGTCAAATATTTTTTTTTCTGGATAAGCATGTCAAATATGTTACTCCAAAATTTAGCATATGCCTTTCAAAACCATCACAAAATAGATATCTACCATAATATTTATATCAATTGAATTTCGCAAAAACATGAAAAGGTAAAAATTTATACATAAATAATAAGTGAAGACCCAATTTTCTATTGACATTTCTTCATTATTCATTGCTTTGATGCGGTGACTTTTGCCATATCAAAGTTAACATCATTGCGTCCCTGACAATGGTTATTGTTACACCCCGTTTTTCATATTGTATGAAAGTCTGAATCTTCTCATAGATTTGCCGCTATTGCATTCCGCATAATACCAAATATGATTATTTTCTCCTTCCTTTTCTCTCTCGATCACATTCCTCTCTCACAAAGTAGAAGAATTGTATTGATTTCACAAGGCCACTTGCTACTTTCTCATTTTCTTAATTTCATTAGTGTTGTCGTAGGATGGAACCAACGTCAAACTTCTTTAGATCATAACTCGTAGTGTGCTCCTCTATCAATAATATAATACTGATTCCAAATCTTCAAGACAATTGAGTATTGGAATTTATTTTTTTCCTTCATTTTGTCAAAATAAAATGAATGACATCATTTATATAGGTCTTCAACCAGTCTCTCGTGCAGCAATTCGAACGCATGAATACTCCAAACGACATATACTTTTACTTTTTATTTTATTTTTATATATCTAGCATTATACACACAAGTCACAACAAACGTCATGTCAAGTAATGTAGGAGAAGTGATAGGTACAGGGAGCTACCTAAAGCATTAAAAGGGCATGATATACAATAGTCAATTCTACAAAATTCAAGTGACTTAAAGAATCGTAAACTTATCTTGAAGTTTCGTCACTTAATAAATTTCCTTCCATAGAAAAATGCACCTTACGGTCCGTCAAGTTAAACATGGCTTTTTGATAATTTGTTCTTGTGTTTCCATAACAATATGTGTGAATACTGGCTCCAACTCATGCTCAGCAATCTCATTGGTCCATATATTAAATTATTGGCTGAATGCAGCCTTTGATCAAAATGTATAACTATTGGCAGCGAAAATAAAGTGGTGACCTTTCATTTCAAGAGTACAAACACGTCCATCAGAAATACTTTTTAAATAATAAAATATATAGATTATTTAAAAAGGTATTTTAGTTATTCAACTTTTAGCTTTTGGAGTTTCCGCTTTTAATATAACTAGTTTCTCGGCACGTGCGTTGCACGTGTATGTCTGAGTCATGTAATACACGATTTTGCAAATAATATCAATATTAATAAAAAAGGACTTGAGTAAATAATTATATATGACAATTGAGAATATATATATATATATATATATATATATATATATATATATATATATCATATAGCAGTAATATTGGATCATTTGAACCTACAAAGATAAACAATCAACATCTAATTAGATACATGTGATTTTCAGCAAAATCACCCTATAAAGTAATAATTATATGATATAGTTGTACTTTAAAATTTAAAATTGCATGAATTACATTATCTTATTTATATAGTACAAAAAGTTAATATTTTTCATGAAAACTTATGCAATTTTAGCTTACCTTTTATTTGTAACTGTTCTCCTACTTCATCCTTCTCCAAAGTAATTTCATTGTTACTAACATGAAAATTACATATGAAAACTATGAGATTAAATTAGCGAAAACTATAAAGCAATTGTGTTAAAATAATTCATAAATTTCTATAAAGAATTACCACAAGATAGTGTCCTAGCTTAAATTTTTGCCTCTTCCAAGGTTAACCCATTTGAATTTTTTAGAGCCTTCTTTTCTTTTATGCATACACGCGTATTGAAATCTCATTGTTCTTAGTTTTTAAGCGCGTGCGCACACACATATATGTATATGTTCGTTGACTCGATCTTCTATTGTGCTATATTTTGGTCATGAGTTGATTCATTTCAATTATTGAGATCGATCTATTCTTAAATATAAATGAAGATTTCACACAAAGAGTCACACATTTATATATCTTCAATTATTTTCTTTTACTTTTGATACCCTTGCGAAAAAATTATGTCTTAAATTTTTAACACATAAACCTTATACACGCGAAAAATATATATGTTCATGACGTTATAATAGAAATATGTTAAAACAAATGGTCTCTTTAGTATTAATCATGTAACTAATGTATTTTTTTTATTAATATAATAATTTTTTTTTACAAAATTACTAATTAGGTATTTCAAATCTTAATTCTTTTTTCTAAGAAAGATTATGTTATTAGTAAAGATATTACTTTTGATTATAACAGGGAGTCACATCACATGGAAAACAGAGCATTAAAAAAAAAAAATTTAGTAAAACTTACGGAGAATCCTGAAAGATGGAAAAAGGATAGAATCTATAGATAAACACTAAAATGATAGTCACAAGTAATTTTAATGAGATTTGAGAAAAGTAAATCCGTAAAGATAGAGATAATATAGAGTAGTATTCAATAGATCCTCTATGAAATGAACTCACTTTAGCATAAGAAGTTAGACCAGATTGAGGATATATAATAGAAGAAAATACTGCCAAAAGGTAAGGACTTAAATTATCATGACAGGAGATGAATTAGTTAAATCTATACATAATAATCACTTCAATGAGAAGTTGGCAAAAAGAAGATTTATTTGATTTCTCTGTTTGTCGTATGTGGATGATACTTTATTGGAGCGTTAACTCTAAAGGTTGCCTATGGTTAAATACTATTATTGAATAGAAAGGTTAGTTATACAATTGGAAGGACACAACTATTCTATAGGTTAGTTATACAATTGAAAGGACACAACTATTCTAAGAAAGAACGGTACTTCAAATTAGTTTAATTCTTTTCATTTGAATATTGTTATTAACTAATACTTAAAATGAGTTAAAAAGTCCATCATTTTATGGGTATTTTTGTAATTTAACTTTAGGCTTAAGAGCTTCTCATTTTTAATATAGTATAGACAGATATATTTAATAGTATAAATATAGATATAGATATAAATATAGATATAGATGCCTCTTACTTTCGTATTCCTATATTCAGCCTCTCGATCAAATAACCACCCCCAATTATTGCGCATCTTGGGAAGTTATTACTACTTATTTTTACTCATACATGGAAACATCTAACTTTTGTCTTTGTTTCTGTCAAGTGTAGCCTCTTTCGTAACGGTAGTGGATATTTCTCAACGTTCATAATTTCACTGAACCACAAGCTAACTTACCTTACCACTGGTGTGTCATCTTCCGACCATGAGTTTTTTGAATAGAAATACATTACTGTTCTGTTATGGGATATGACGGTAGCGACGGCCTTGCTACCCTTGCAATTAAAACATATATCTGTTCTTCATGAGGATTGAACCATGGAATCGAACGGAAGATTAATTCTGAGTTGATATAATTCTCCTTCAAATTCGATGTGATATACTGGCCTGGACGATACCGAGACAAAATCTTCGGAACACATAAAGAAGATTAAGAATTCCGACTGTGCATTGTCCTTTTAAGCCAAAAATAAGTCTGCGCAGTAGTCTGAGAAAATTTGGCAACCAATTCAAATTTTGTTAGGACTACAGGGGCTGTTGGGTAGCAGAAATAGAAGAAAACAGTAGTGTGAAGTTAGTGAAGCATAAGTAGGTCTTTTTTCCATGACAATGTGCCGAGATACGGTCCGCGATTGAGCTGGTTTCAGTTATAAATACAGGGGACAAGCAACAGTGAGCTAGCTGCGGTGCATTACATTAGCAGTTGTTGTTGGTCATGGGTGAAGTTTGGTAGACTGAATCTGTCAACTTACTAGGTATAATTGTCAACACTGAAATTTCACTTGGATCAGTCGAATAACTAGTCCAATAGAGAAACAAATCTGAATCGTCTAGGTCAACATTGCCTAATGCCCTAATTAGCCGGTCGAGCGGAAGTTCTTTGCCTTCTTGATAATGAGCCTAGGACGAATGACCACGGAACGTCCGACTAATTAGATACAAATAAGCAACGAATTGTACAAACAACACATATTACCAAACCTTAGAAACATGTCATAGAAATAATATTCACGGTAAAAAGCGGAATACTAATGCAATACCAAGATATGACACTCAACAAGAATAAAATAGCGACGACGACTCTGATATTTTACGTGAAAAATACTTCCGAATAGGGATAAACACCATGACCCGGAGATGAGCAACTAAATCACTATAGCAAGGAATGTTATATTTAGTAGGATTGAGTAAACTACTCCAAAGACCACTAAAACACTCGACGAAATAACCTTTACTACAATATCGCCCATTCTCTATTTTCCTTACGAACTATTTTATTACAACTTGTCTGTGATACTTCACATTGCTTTTGCTCTCAATGTTTGGTGTGTTGAAAATGAATGAAATGGTGCTCTATTAATAATGGAACGTAACTTGGTCTCCTATCTCAAAATTAAAGTACAAGAGAAATGCCCAAAAATCCTCCCACACAAACTTCTTTCATAGTTCCCGGGAAACAATGACACCCAAGTCTTGGACTAATAGGCTCAAACCTATTTTCTGCACACGCCTCTATCAAATGGGATGGACCCAATAGATCTTCTCCTCCGGTCCCATTCATTTGAAGGAGGTAGTAACGACTTCTAGTTTGAGTGCATATCGACAAGTTCTTTGCACCAGAGATGGATCTAAGATTTAAATTTAATCGATTCAGATTTTAAGATTTTTAGAATTAATCTGATTGTATTGTTAAAATTATGGTTTCAAATCTAATGCTTTTTGAGATTTTAATAGGTTTTTATATATAAATCTATACTCCATGTCGAAAGTTATGGGTTGAGTTGAACCCGTATCCGACAGGCTATGTGCCCCAGCTTTGCACGACTCGAACTTATTTTTTGGTACCACCTTGGTCAACATATCTGAAGGATTCTAAGTTGTAAGGATATTCTTGACATGTATAGATCCGTTCTCTATCCTTTCTCAAATCTAGTGATATCTCACGTCGATATGCTTCATTCTTGCATGATACATGGTGTTCTTGCTCAAGTTCCATGCTCTTGAAGCAATCACTTCATCCATATCATCTCTTTTCTAGCTTTATTAGTAGTAATATACTCCGCTTCAATTGTAGAGAGTGCGAAATACTTGTGCAACTTTGACTACCATAATGTAGCTTCCCTAGAAATATGAACAAGCATCCAATTGTAGATTTTTACTTATCAAGATCACATTCCATATTAACATTCATGTAACCCTTCAAGACTAGATCAGATCCTCCAATTACAAGCAGTCTCCCGCTCATGTACTTGCATATTCACTTGACTGCTTCCCAATAATTTTTTTCTAGGATTTTCAATGAACATGCTAAAAACATCAACTACATGACAATATTAGGTCCGATATATACCATTACATATATCTGGCGTCCGGCTGCTAAAAAATAAGGAGCTCGAGCTATGTTCTCTTTGTCTACCATTGTAAAGGATACATCTTCTTGCTCAACTTTAGATGAATAAAAAGAGGTGTGATAACGGGTTTAACACTCTTTATGCTGAAGTGTACTAGTACACGTACAATGTACTTCTTCTGTGATAGCCACAACTTTCTACTTATTCATTCTCGAATTATCTTCATGCCTAGAATTTATTGTGTCGAGCCCAAGTCTTTCATGTCATATGACTTAGACAAATCCCCCTTCAACTTGGCAATCAACTACTTTCTTATCCTACATTCACTATGTCATCCACATACATTAATAAAATAATAAAATTATTACCAAAAAATCTTTTAAGTATACAAATGGATCTGAAAAAATCTTTGTATATGTTTGACTTTTCATGAGTGAGTCAAACTTCATGTACTACTGCTTGATGCCTGCTTCAACTCATAAGACTCTTATTCAATTTTCACAGTAAACTTCAAATTCTTTTGTTTGCTTGATATAAATCTCCTTTTTCAAATCTCCATAAAGAAATAGCGTTTTCACGTCCAAATGCTCTACTTCAAGATCTAGAATAGTTGCTAAGCTCAATTTTTTTTGAATATAATTTATTTTGTCAAAATCAATACCTTTTTTATATTCGAAGCATTTTACCACCTATCGTGCTTTATATCTAATCAGCTTGCCATTTTCATCTTTCTTGAGTTTAAAGACTCACTTGCACTTTAGTTGTCTTTTACCATGCAGTAGTTCTGCCAGCTAGTATGTGCCCTTTTTATGTAGAGATTCTATCTCTTCTTATATGGATTTCATCTACTAGTTCTTTTCTGGATGGGATAACACGTCCTTAAGTCTTTCTAGCTGCCCCTCATCACTAATAAGGATATACTTTGAGGAAGGGTACTTAAATGAATCTACCTTTTACCTTTCTGATCTCTTCAGAGGTTGAGATTGTTCTTTTTCTTCCTGAGTAAAGTACTCCACTTATCCGCTATAATCATCAAGTTGCTCCCCTTGCTCAACAACCTCATCAGGTATCTCTCCTGCTTGGCGACCTCGTCGGTTGTACTTTCTGCACTTGTGGGATGGTTAGAAGTAGAAAGAAAGAAAACGAAGTTAGGAACTATACCAAATTCTTTTTCTTTGCCTTCTCCGGAAGATCAACAGTTTCAACTTCACCTTTTCGGAAGACTATATTTGTGTTTCTACGACCTTGTTCTTCACAATATCCCAGAATCTGTACCTGAACTCTTCATCTCTATATCCAATGAATATGCAGGGAACAAGTTTATCTTCCAGCTTTATTCTATACTCCTTCACTACATATGCAAAAGCTTTGCGGTTGAATGCCTTCAAATGCAAGTTTCTTGTTGGTCCAAACTCTCTCTAGGATGTCAAACTCTAATAGAACTGATGGACTACGATTGATCATGTAATATGTTGTTTAAATTACTTCTCCCCATAATGAATTATGAAATATAACCTTATGAGCATACTTCTCACCTTCTCAACAAAAGTGTAGTTCATGCTCTCAGCCATACCATTATGTTGCGGGGTTACATAAACTGTCTTTTCATCTATGATTCCATGGCTTGAAAAATTATTCCTCCATTCCCCTAAATTGTACTCATCCCCATTGATTAGTTTGGAGACGCTTTAGCTTTCGACACGTCTCCCTTTATACTAGACCATGAAACTTATGGAAAACTTGAAATACATGATCTTTGGTTTTTAAGATATAAACCATAATTTTCGTGAAGCGTCATCAGTAAAAGTAACAAAGTATTTGTTACCTCCTACCATTTATATTTTTATTAGACCACAAATATTAGAATATATCAAATCAAGTATATTTAATTTTGTTTCAAACAATATCTGAATAAAACTCTATGTTACTTACCAAATAAGTAATAGTCACAAGGTTTTACTATCGTTCCTTTGGAAAAAGAAAAATAATTTCTTGGAAAGAATCTAGAATCCGTTCTAGCTCAAGTGACCTATTCTTCTATACCACAAATATGTATAAATCTCATCTTAAACCACGCTCAATTCACCTTAGCATATTTTTAGATCTGCCCTCTACAACGTGCCATGCGCAACTCCATTTGCAATCACCAATGATCCTTTGATGAATCTCCACTTTTGATTGGAAAAATAGTTCTACTATCCATTTCGTCCAAAGTTATTCCCGAGATCAAGTTCATCTGCAGATCAGGTACATGTCACACATCTTTTAGAACCAATGTACATCCAACACTTATTTTAATATAAATGTCATCGATCCTCGCATCTTTTGAGTAACATGTGTTACCCACCATTACAGTGCCGAAATTGCATGCTACATATCTGCAAAAAAGATCCCTTATCAGTAGGAAGATGTTGTGTCAACCACCCATTTTGACTATGGACCTGCCAAGTGCATGCACTCTTCTTCCTAGTTTATGAAAAGAACAACATTCTTATTATTTTGTATCGTAGAGGTTGTGTTATCGTCATTTTTCTGGCTATAATTTTTACTTTTTTCCCTCCTTGGATTTGGGTATTCTCTTTTGAAGTGACATGGTTGATCGCAATTGTAGAAATTTTTGGATTTTGATTTATATATTCTTAGACTTCCCATGAGCTCTGGATCTTCCATTGTTACTCGGACCCCTTTGGTGACTCATGCCTTTACCTTTTATGATGAGACCATGTCCTTAATTTTCAAGCTTCTTGTTAGATATTCCTTCTGTTGCAATTCATGTGAACCTATTTTCTTTTTGGTCCGTTCCAAGAAGAATGAACCCTTTCTAAATTTGGAAACAATTTAGCTTAAACTTATAATTCTACCCTTAATGAGAAGCTTTTATAACCACATAAATATTCTGGGCCCTTTTTTGACTCATTTAGGACCACAAATTACAAAAGTCTTCTTTTTTTCTTAAATTTCGTGCCCATTCAAACATGTTCACATAAATTGGAACGGAGGGAATATATATTTTAATGATAGAAAATAATTTAATTCTAGTTGCAGGAAACCAATCCCAAAGAAGGAATTCACAAGAATTGGAAAGATTCTAGCAAAAGATCTGAAAGAAAGAATCAAGGAGTCAAACGTGCAAGTCAAGATCCAGAAGCAAGAATCAAGGAGTAAATATGTTGTGATTGCGAGTTTCATGGAAAACATATATTCGATTAAGCTATTTATGGAAGGCATCCATCAATCGGTATAGAAGATCAATCAATCAATATAGAAGATCAATCAATCAGTATAGAAGATCTACAGAGAATATTCAATCTCAACGGCTTGCAAAGAAAAGGAAATCAAGAAAGCAACGAAAATATGTTCCGTTCTATTCTTGGAAGAAAATCATCTTGATTGATTATGAGAATCAACTCCCTTCGGTTGCCTTTCAGCCATGGAATTATCACGCAGTGAAGAATGGATACCAACTCTCTTATATATACTACAGAAGATGCAAAAGAAGGACATTCTTTGATCGAACCAATATCAATCTCTTTGTTCTATTGCAAACAAGCATTATAGTATGCTATAGATTTACTATGTAACTAGGGAGAGAAGAAAGAGAGAAAAATCACTGGTCATTGTATCAAGAAGATAGGAAAGAACAAAGTGACGAAGTTGTTGGTGTATAACAACACCAACCCATATGTACTAAGCAACTTCATATATGAAAGAGAACAACCTTGCAACCCAAGGGAATTGGACGTAGGATTCATTCTGAATCTGAACCAATATAAAACATTCTGTGTCATTTACTTTCCGTAGTTTATTTTCCTTTATTTAGTTTACATATCATATAAAAAGTCCAGTCGACTAGAACACAAGTTAGTCGACTACCTCGTAAAATAAAAAGAAAAATTACAATTCAACCTCCTCTTGCACTTTCAATTGGTATCACAGCGGGTCTCACATTTTTGTTTAAAGCTTGTGAGAAAAGATCATGGCAAATCAAGTAATTATTGGAACACTCTTTCAAGAGAGAACGTTGCAAGTCAAGCCACCATATTTCAATGGACAACACTTTTCTCACTCGAAAGTATGCATGAAAATTTATGCAAAGTCCTATAATGTCAAAGTATGACGCGTTATCAAAAAGGAAAATTATCCACTACGGGCAGCAACTCAACCACTCTCTGACCCTGAAGATATAGATGAATACACAGATGATAAAATGAATGTTATTCCAGTTAGTGGTAAGGCGCGAACCATGCTTTATAATGCCATTAGTGGAGAAGAGTACGAGAAAATTTCAAGTTGTAATACCGCCAAGGAAATGTGGGACAAATTAGAAGTTACCTATGAAGGAACCTGCAAAGTGAAAGAAACTCGGATAAATCTGTTGGTTCACGATTATGAACATCTAGGTGAAAGGATAATCCATTGAGGAGATGTTTGCAAGACTCAGCAAAATCATTGGCAATCTTAAAGCCTTTGGCAAATCCTACTCAAGTGATGATCAAATTCAAAAAATCTTGAGAAGTTTGCCTACTACATGGAAGGCAAAGGTAGTTGCTCTCGAATCTCAAGATCTAGACAAACTTTAATATGATGAGCTACGAGGAGATCGTATAGAATTTGAGAAAACCCATCTCAAGAAAACTCGTCAGGAAGAAAAGAAGAAAATAGTTTCTTTCAAGTGATGCTGATGATTCTCTAGAAGCTCTTGAAGAAGAAATTACCATGGTGTCAAGAAATATGAATTTATTAATGAGAAGACACATAAACATAAATAAGGGAAGGATGTCATCTAGACGAACCAGGCAATACAATGAACAAGACAAACATGACTGAAAAAGCTTTGAATGTGGAAGATATGGTCATGTTCAAGCTGAATGCCCATATCTTAAGAGGAAAGTTCCCAGAGGATTCAACAAAAAAAATCTTTCGGAAGCTGGAGCGATGAAGATAGTTTAGAACATGAAGAAATAGCAAATCTATGTTCCATGAAATTTTTTGAAAATGATATGAACAAATACTCTCGATGTTGGACCGATGAAGATACATCAGACGACGACTGTAAAGAAGACATTGAAAATTGCTTCATGGCACGAGGTGAAACAAGTGAGGTAAGACTTTAGGACTGTGATAGATGTAACGAATTGTAGGATATTCTTGATCTTACCCTAAAAGAGTCTCAAAAATTGCTAAATATTAAAGAGACTCAATAGGGAAAAGAAGGACTAGGAACTCAAACTCGAAGTATGTGAGATCGAAAGATATGTACTTCAAGATGAGGTTTAGGAATTGAAAATGCAACTTAATGTCATGCGCAAGTCCACCAGTCACAGTTCTGTCAAGTCCAACCAAGCGACTTACAAGACAACTAGAAAAGGACATATCAGAACAGAGTCCACAAGTGCTAACACCAGTGGAAATTCAAAGACTGGATCAACCCCTGTGTGTCATTACTATAATAGGGCTGAACACAAATATTCGTTTTGTAGATTTCGTAAATCATATGTTTCAAGATGGATTTGGAAACCAAAAAATAGCATTAATCTTGGTAGAACTAACCAACAAGGACCCAAGCAAGCTTGGGTAACGAAAAGAAGGTAATAATCTTTATTTGCAGGAACACCACAGGAAAAGTCGAAAAGGAAAATGGTATCTCGAAAGTGCGTGTTCCAGCCACATGACAGGAGACAAAAATCTCTTCAAGGAAGATACCAAAATCAATGGAGAAAACATTAAGTTCTGTGATGATTCAAAAGGCAAAAGTGACGGGAGTGGAACTGTTTAGTTTAATAACAACTATGACATCACTGAAATTTATCTTGTAGACAGAATAAATTACAATCTGCTAAGCATCAACCAACTATGTGATTCTGGATAGGAAGTGAAATTTAAGAAAACTGTCTGTGTTATTAAAGATGAATCAGGTAAAATCATTCTTCCAGGAAAGAGCTAAGGAAATATCTACATTTTAGATTGCATTGATAATTTAGAAAGTCATATCTGTCTTGCATCCATTACTGATGATCCCTGGCTTTGGCACAAAAAGCTTGGTCATGCCAGCATGCATTTGATCGAAAAACTCTCCAAATATTATTTGCTCATTGGTCTTCCTAAGCTAAACTCCTCTATAAACCATGTAAATGATCCATGTCAGCTTGGTAAGCAAATTAGAAACTCTTTCAAACCCAAGGATATTGTTTCCACTAGAAGGCCACTTCAACTGCTGCATATGGACTTGTTTGGACTGGCTAGAACTGCTAGTATAAGAGGAAAAAGGTATGACTTTGTTATTGTGGATGACTACTCACGTTTTACATGGGTAATATTTCTGGCTCACAAAGATGAAGCTCTAAAGAACTTTGAGATCTTCTGCAAGAAGATAGAGAGAGAAAGAAGGGTACCTTATCTCAACTATTCATAGTGATCATGGAGGAGAATTTGAAAGCAGGGCATTTGAGGAATTCTGCAATGATCAAGGATACACTGTATTGTAGTAGGTCGGATCGGCATTCCCTATGAGGTTAGTTATCTGTAAAATCTCATAGGGAATGTTCTAGTATTATGGTTCTTGCCATATCCTGCATAGGTTAGTTTTTACATTCAACCACTATATTTTGTTGTGGTGACCTTGGTCAGATCGGCATGGTAAGGGATATGATTTGTTCTTTTGGTGTTTATGAGGCAATGAGATTTTATAGATGTTTCTTAGCAATGCTCTTGGGTTTTGGTGACCTGCGTAGCTTGGTTGAGTTAGAAGGATTCAGTCCTGACGGTTTGGTGTTGTGCAAATGGGATTCGGATAGTCACGATGGTTCCTACCACGCTGAGAGATGTATATTTTCTACTGGCGTGAGGTGCAGGTGATGTATAGTGATTTTACCTCTAAATGGGATCAAATGGAAAGTTCTTGGCTAGTTGGGTACGTAGTTGCTTGTGGCTCAGAGGGGATCATGAAGTTCTCATATTTATCATAGGATGGTAGGGCGTATGCGGTATGTTGTGTAGAGTTGAGATTTTGCATATGTGAGGTCACGGTTCAGTTATGGAAAGAAGGTCAAAAATTCTAAGGCAGCATTGGCAGTTTAAGATGACTAGCTAGATGATATTACTATTGGGTGGCTTGATGAGGGTATTTATATTAGAAAGGGCAATGTGTGGAGTTAATGGTGCTTCATTGGTATTGCGGCTCTCTTGTTGGATCGACTACTGATATTCAAGGTTGCTTGGTGACACGGAAGAATTAATGGGGTATCCCTCATGGAATGATTGAGTATTAGGGATGCGTTATATATTCGAGTGGTGGAGTTAGGATCATATATGGTAATTGGCGCGCTTCATGGACTTCGAGACTGAGAGTTGTCATAAATAGATTATTTTGTGTTTGTGGACTGTGAGGATGCGAGCAAAGCTAGTCAGATATTAGTAAATGCCATGATTCATTCATTGTGAACCTTCAGAGAGTTATCTATCTGTTGTGGGTGACCAGAGTTGATTTAGGGTTATTGGTAGGCCCAGTATAGGTGTGTGTTCTGCACCGGGTCGGAATTGTTGACTCCAAATTGCTATTGTTGAGGGATGTACCATTCGATTTTCATTGAGCTTATTCATATTCTGGAGTGATCTATGAGTTACCCTTCGGTGTTGCGAGGAATGGTGATTGTTGGTTATATGCACGTAAGGTGCAGATTTATTTGGGATTTATAGCGGTATTTGAGTAAGGTAAGTAATTGGCTATTAGGGGATTGATACGTATTGGTTATGTTCTTTCTGATTTGTGTGGCATGGTATCGTCTTATTCCCTCGTGGTTATGGCAATGCACTTTGAGTACTTGATGCCGAATTGTGCATATATTGATCTAGATCAAGGTGGCTTGAAGTATTTCATATGGACCAGCGTTTGGAGGGGATCATGTATTGTAGCGGAGTTATGTGAAGGTATGATCCTTGGTGTCAGATTTGTGTGTTTTGATTTTTACGATGTGTTCCAGGATCTTAGCATGGTGTTATGATGGTAATTGTTAATGGAAGGATAGTCCCCTCGTGTGAATCTTTTCTATGATTTGAGTTCGTGGGGTGTTGCTATTGAGTGCACGAGTTGCACAGGTTATGGCTTTGGATTATATTGATGCATCATGTCATCAGAGGTGTCGTGTTGGATGAGAAGAGGTCATTGGGCCTAGAATGAATACTACCAGTGTTGGCTACAACATGGTTGGAAGAATGATATCGGAAGTTGGCTTAGAAATTTGCTATAGTTCTTGTCAGGGAAAGTAGGAGATCCATGATTGGTTGATCAGACGAATGGTTGCTAGTTTCTACGTGTTTCTTTCATCGTCGGCGGTATATGAAAGTGTTAGAGCGAGGCATTGCTTGATAAGAGGTTATGTACCGATATTGGGTTGTTTTGAGCAACTATTGTGATTAGGAGTTATCGCTATGAGTGTTTGAGTCATGTAGTGTATTATGTGATTACATCTTGGGTTACAGATATGGCTTGATACAGCGTGTTCAGACTTATTCAGTTTATAGTTGTGGAATTTCGATCTTATAAATTATTTCAGAAGTGGAAATTTGGTTCTAAGGTTTATGGGTAAGGTTGGATTTCGAAATTTCCACTGTGTTGTGCTATTGGACCGATATATTATGGGATAAGGTACGTGGGATCACCCCCAGGTATGTGCATGGTAGGTTTCACGTCAATTTTGATGATTTTAGGAACAACTCTGGGCACGTTCGAGGACGAACGTATGTTTAAGTGGGGGAGAATGTAACGACCCCGCCGGTCGTTCCGTGAGATTTGGCCCATTTCCTCTGTTTCAGCATCTTCATGTGTTATTTAATCTAATTATGATGTGTTGGGTCGGTTGGTTCGGGTTCGGAATGGTCGTGGTGAGAGATGAGACACTTAGTCTCTTAAATTCGCTTTATAGTTGGAAAAATCAATCGGGAGTTGACTTTTAAGAAAACGACCTCGGAATGTGGATTTTTTTAGCTCTAATAGCTTCATTAGGTGATTTGGGACTTAGGAGTGTGTTCGAAATGTGGTTTTAATGTCCGGAGTAGAACTAGGCTTGAAATGACGAAATTGAGTTTTTGGCAATTTCCCGTCGGCAGTGGAAAATAGGCTATCGGGGTCGGAATGGAATTCCAGAAGTTGGAGCAGGTTCCTAGTGTCATTTTGGATATGTGTGAAAATGTTCGGGTCAATCGGACGTGTTTTGGGTGGTTTCGACATCATTAGTGAAATTTAGAAATTTCTATGTTCATAGGCTTGAATACGAGGTGAATTCGGTGTTTTGACTTTGTTTTGAGTGTTTCGAAGGCTCGAATAAGTTTGAACATGGTCATAGGATGTGTTCTCATGCTTGGTTGAAGTCCCGAGGGCCTCGGGTGTATTTCGGGTGGTTAACAGATCAAATTTTGGACTTGGGAGTTGGCAGTTTTTGCTGGTTTTTGGTTGCAGAGATTTTCTCCTTCGCGTTCGCGTGGGTAGTGTCGCGTTCGCGAAGGGTTATGGGGGCTGGGGGATTTTTGTTCTATGCATCCGCGAAGTTGGCTCGCGTTCACGAAGGGATGGCTAGTGGAAGGAACGTGAACGCGGTGAGTGGAACGCGTTCGCGAAGAAGGAAAGGCGGAGCAGTTGGGCCCCCAGGTGTTGATCTATGCGTTCGCGTTTGGGGTCCGCGTTCGCGGAGGGGAGGCTTGGTAAACCTTCACGTTCGCATAGCGTTGGACGCGTTCGCGAAGGTCATTTGTGGAGTCAGGTCGCATTTGGCCTACGCGAACGCGAGGAATAGGCCGCGTTCGCATAGAGTGATTTGGGCAAAAGTATTTAAACCCCTCCTTCGCGATTTTCAGCCCATTATTCACCATTGTTGAATGGTTTGGAAGCTTTTTGAGAGGGATTGAAGAGGGAATCGAAGGGAAACACTTGGAGGTAAGATTTTTGAACTCAATACTCGATTCTATGTTGAGTTTTATGTAATTAAACCTGAAATTAGTGGGATTTAAACCCAAAAAATTGGGGAGTTAGGGCTTATGACTTGGAGACCTTTGAGTGGGGATTTGAGGGGCCATTTGAGGAACGATTTTGATGTTCTTGGTATGTATAGACTTGTAGGAGAATAGGAATTCTGGTTTTATGATTTTTATCGATTTTCGAGAAGTGGGCCCGGGGGTTGGGTTTGGCCAATTTCGGGAATTGTGCTTAATTTTGATAATTTTCGAATAGGTTTTGTCTCCCTAGAATATATTGATAATATTAATCTGATTTTGGTTAGATTCTAAGAAATTGGGAGCCGATTCGAGAGGCAAGAGCATTGCGAAGTAGTTTTCGGGTCGGTTTTCGATAAGTAATGACTGTAAATCTTGTCCTGAGGGTATGAAACCCCGGACTTAGTATTTTTTCACTATTCTGGAGTGACGCACATGCTGGATGAAGTGTGTGTGACGTGCAATGATAGGGGATTGAGACTTGGTCCTTCCCATGGCAACTATTGAGTTGCGTACTTACGTCTAAATCATATGATAAATTGTGTTTTAAGACTATTATTATATTTTGGGTTGTACGCCATGTGTGGGGACTTGTGCCGGCATGTTTACACCATTTGGGGGCTTTTTTATGCTATTCCTCACTATATTGACATTTGATTTACACTCAGTCGTATCCTGCTTAACTAATTTCGGAACTCAGTCTTTTTATACTATTTTGTGATGTAAAATTATATTTTGGGTCGAGTACCCCGTTTATTGATAGCCCAAATGGATTTTAGAGAGATTTTTGATTGAGTGTGGCTGAGGGCCTATGTTGTGAGGATATTATGGGATCGGGATGCACGCCGCAACATGTTACATTGTTATGATATGTGTGAGGCCGAGAGCCTGGGTGATTATGCCACGAGATGGCTTGATATTAGCGCTTGGGTTGTAGGAGCCCCTCCAGAGTCTGTACACCCCCAGTGAGCGCAAGTACCTACTGAGTGCGGGTTCCGAGTTCCGAGTGACGAGTGACTGGGAGGCATGAGTGGTTGTGAGGTTGCCCGAGGGGCTGATTATGAGTGAATCCGAGGCATGCTGAGAGACTGATTATGAGTGGTGTTATGCCCGAGAGGCGGTTTATTATTAATGTTTTTGCCCGAGTGGCTACTTATGACGCATACCATTTTAAGACTAAATTTCTTGGATTTTATTGAAACTGTTGGAAATTACATTTTTCAAAGGATTTTCACTGAAATCGGCTTTTAAGCGTGATGATTTAACGTATACACTATTGGAAAGAATGACTGTGCTTATTGTGAATTGATGACTTGATTTTATGTGTTTATTACTGCTCAGAACTTATTTACTTTCATTACTTCTGAGTTGGCGTACTCACATTACTTCATGCACCTTGTGTGCAGATCCAGGTGCTAGGTTAGAGTGAGTTGTCTATCTGTTCTATAGATTTCTCAGAAATTTGCGAGGTAGCTGCACGCGTCCGCAACCCTACTTTCTCCTGCTTACTATTATAGAGTCTATTTTCCAGACTTATATATTTTCTCTAGATGCTCATGATCAGTGACTCCGGGATCTTGGGGTTGTATTTAACTTTTGGTATAACTTCATTTGTTTTAAAAATGATTAAACTAAACCTTTATGGATTATCAGTTTAGTAATGATATAAATGATAGATTCTTTACGTCTTTGAGTGTTAATTTGGCTGGCCTAGTTCCATGATAGGCGCCATCACGACTAGTTTATGTTTGGGATCGTGACAAGTTGGTATCAGAGCCTAGGTTATTTAGTACTAACCGGTCATGAGCAGGTTTAGTAGAGTCTTGCGGATCGGTACAGAGACGTCTGTACTTATCTTCGAGGGGCTGCAGAACCCTTAGGAAAAATCTCACCTCCTTGAATTCTCGTCATTCGTATCCATTTATTTGACCAAAAGCGTAACTCTTGAAATTCCTTTCATGTATTCGAATGCGCACGTGAGCGCTCGATATCAGCTGTGCATCGAGAACTTGTGATTTCCATGGGTGAGATGTGATTTTTAGCATATTGATAATGGGCCAGTCTGGAGAACTTGAGGCTGGAATTTTGTTTGTGGATTGAGTGCTGAGATTTTGTTGTGTGAGCATGTGCATTTGGGGACTTATATGTCCGTTTAAGTCCTTATTTATGGGACTTTGTGACTAGATGACTATGTGGTGAGTGTGATTTGATGGTTAGATGTGTTCAGGTTGTTTGATTGTGACAAAATGAATTAGTGGGAGATGTAGCAAGAACCATTGAGTATTTGACTTCTGTCTTGAGTTAAAATATGGCCTCGAGTTGTGAGTGTGTTGAAGAACCTCTCGTGTAGTTTAGTTGTGGAGTGAAGTGGATTTTCTTGTTGTGTTCTGAGTTCATGGCGATGTCTTTTGGGCTGACCAATGCCCCATCAACGTTCATGTATTTTATTAATGGTGTATTTAAGCCGTGTTAGCACTCCTTTGTTATTGTATCCATTGATGGCATCCTGGCATACTCTCGTAGCCTGGGGTAGCATACTCAGCATTTGAGGATGGTATTATAAGGATTCAGGGAGGGGAAGCTCTATGCAAAGTTCTCGAAGTGTGAATTTTGGCTCAGTTCAGTAGCTTTCTTGGGACACGTGGTGTACAGTGAGGGTATCCATGTGGTCATACGAGTGTGAGTATAGCTTCTAGAAGCTCAAGATTACTTTGACCACAACTCCAGTGTTAGTTCTTCCATCAGCTTCAGGTTCTCATACCGTGTATCTTTATGCCTCGAGGATAGGCATTGGTTGTTTTTTAATGCAGAAGGGTGTAGTGATTGCGTGATAGTTATGATTTTTGGAAGGGTATAGAGATGATATCAGTTTGGGGATAAACATGCAGGGTTATCTCCCACGGGGTGTTATGAAGGATTTAGTTGAATCTCACTGCAGTATGGTGGCAGTAATAACGTATGGGCATTGTGAGTTATTGTTTGTCTAGATCGTTGGCTTTGAGCCAAGTGGGGGATTCTGTTAATGAGAAGTTGATTGCACGATTATGTGTTGTATTGGTTTCGGCTTGAGGTATATTGGTGGATCAGTTATGACCTGCAGAGGTGGAGTCTGGGAATGACTCGAGTAATGGAAATTCTTCGATACAGGTTGTAATGTACTCTCTGGGTAGATGGGTTTATTGAACGATTGAGTTGTAATTGTAGAAGGTGTAATGGGTGCAGTGTATGAATTTGCTTGTTGCTTCTGGTGTGTGGATTACTTTCTAGTATGTTGGTGTGCAAACGGGGCCAGGTCGCCCTGTCTGCTTGATCATTGTAATCGAGATTTGTGTAGAGTGGATGACTCTCGAGAATGGATCTGATGGATTCAAGGTTATACGTAACAATTTGGAATCTTCAAGGTGTGTATTTGGCTAGAACTGTGTTGGCCCATGTCACTGAATGGGTTTTTAAGATTGACAAAAGGTGTCAAGTTGAACCAGGTCCATCATAGCATCCACATCTGAATGAAGCAGTTGGAACAAGAATCGTACAAGTCTAGGAGATATCAGTGATTGCTGAGTATCAAATAACTAAGAGAATGTCTCCTAATACGAAAAGGTTGCAAACTGATAGAGATGACAGAAGTTGATTTCAGCTAGGACAGAAATAGAGGAAGGTAGTTGAGTTACAATCAAACTCGTTTACAAAGGAAGAGTTGGATCAGAATTGAATCATGGACTCAACAAACGGGCTCTATAAATAATCAATGTATTACTGCTGAAAGAAGAGACGCACAAGTACTAAAGTGAATCAAGATCTGAAGCAAAAGTTTCAGAGATATTTTGCAAGCAAAATTGTTGTTGCGATACAAAGACTACAGTTCAACTAGAAGAAACAGTTCCATTGTTTGTGTATTGAGTCTAGTTGATTGTAGTAGGAGTTTTAACATTGTATCTTTTCAGCTTACTTAGAAGCAATTGTAATAGGTACAAATTGTTCAAGTTAGAGTAGCTTGAAATCTGTAGAAATTAGCTAGAGGCTAGTTGATCCAAAGAGGATTAGAGTTAGTCCTAGGATTACAAAAGAGTTTATTTTGTAAGTCCGTTTTGGCTCAGAGTTTTAGTGAAGAGTTTGAGCAAATCCTACTGAGGAGTAGGTCGTGGTTTTTTCACCTTTTGAGCCAGGTGTTTTCCACGTAAAAATCCCTGTGTCTTTACTATTACTGCTTAATTATTCCGCAAACAGTAGTAAGTAGTATACTAAGAAGAACCAGGTTCTTCTTATTAGACAGCACTCGAAAATTGGGTACTGCACAATTAACTTGTAATATTGTGTAGTATTGAAGTCTAAAACATCAATTGGTATCAGAGCGGGTTATCCTTGAAGAGGCTAACACCTAGGAAAAGATCAAGATGAGTGCACCACCTGGGAACTGGAAAGGTCAATCAACTGCAAGGCCACCACTCTTCAACGACCATTACTATTCTTGGTGGAAGAATATAATGAAGGATCACCTTATTGGAGAGGACTATGAACTCTGGGACATAGTCACTGATGGACCACTTGCAACAATGAAGAACACTGTTAAAGGAGTAGATGTGCCTAAGACTAGGGCTGACTGCACAGCTGAGGATCTAAAGAAATGGGAGAAGAATGCCAAGGCCAAGAAGTGGCTAGTGTGTGGACCAGGCCCAGATGAATACAACAGAATCTAAAGTTGCACCACTTCCAAGGAAATCTGGGATACTCTACAAGTGGCTCATGAAGGAACAACTCAAGCGAAGAGGTCTAGAGGTACATTGCTATACTCTCAGTATGAAAACTTCACTATGAAGGAAGGAGAAACAATTCAGGAGATTTACACAAGGTTCACAACCTTGACTAATGAGCTCAAGTCTCTTGGAAGAGTCATCCTTGAAGAAGACAAGGTTGAGAAGATTTTGACAAGGGTTCTGCCTATCTCCTGGGAAAGCAAGATAACTGCCATCCAGGAATCCAAAAATATGGCAACCCTTAGACTAGATGAGTTTATTGGCAACCTTACTGCTTATGAACACAGAAGGCAGACCATGAAAATGGATGCCCCAAAGAAGGAAAGAAGTCTAGCACTAAGGATCTAGAGGGAGCATATCTGGAGGATGATGAGATGGACATGATCAGCAAAGAATTCAGAAACTTTCTCATGAGGAAGAAAGGCATCTTTAGAGGAGGAAACTTTAACAAGGCAAAGGCTCCTGAAAGGCCAGCTAATGAGGGATGCTACAAGTGTGGAACAACTTATCATCTCATCAAGAACTGCCCCCAGTGGGAAGTAGAATGGAGGAAGGAGAGATATGAAAGAAAGAACAGGAAGAAGGAACTGGTCCAACCCAAGAAAACTACTACAAAGGCTATGGTTGCTGCTTGGGGGGAAAGTTCAGATGACGAATCAGAAAATGGTGAGACAGAAGATCAAGCTGTCATGGAAATTGGAGAATCTGATGAGGAGACTTATGAAGAACCACAGGTAAGTATCTCACATCTTAAAACAAAAATAAAGTTTCTATCTAAGGAGAAACTCTCTGAGTTGCTACTTGACTTCATTGATGATTCTGAGGAGACAACTAAAGAGAAAGATCAACTATCTAAAGAGTGTGCAATGCTGAGAGCAAAATGCATGGACCTGGAAATAAGGGTCAGTGAATCTGAAAAGAAAAACACTGTCTTGATGAACCAGGTTCAACCACTCGAAACTGAGATTCTAAAACTAAAATCTGAAAATTTAGTTAAGACTAGGATCCAGTAAAAAGGTAGTTGATCACTCTCATGCGAAGTTAGAAGAAGACTTAGGTAAATTGAAAGATAAAATGTATGCCAAAGATGAGCAGATAAAATCTCTTAAAGAAGAACTTGGCAAAGTCAAACATGAATTTGATAGAACACGTAAGTGGAATAAGTCTTCTGATGCTTTAATATGGCTCCAAGAGAATCATAGTAGCAACCGGAGAGGGCTTGGTTTTGGGAGTCAATTGCCTAAGTGGGATCCCAAAAGCAAGTATCTCACTCTCCCTGAAAATAAAATTTGCACCCATTGTGGGAAGACTGGCCACTCTAAATATGAGTGTTCTGCAAAAGAAAAGGCCAGTCAGAAAAATGAGAGATTCATTAAAAAGAAAAATTGGCTACCAAATTGGGCCAGAAAAAATCTGATTCATCCATTCTCTCATGGAAAAGGACCCAAACTAGTTTGGGTTCTTAAAACTAACCCCTGATTTTCTTTTGAAGGTACAAGTGAAGGGAAGCAGCCAATTTTGGTTTTTGGATAGTGGCTGCTCTAAGCATATGACAGGGAACAAGGAACGGTTCCTTTCACTTGAAAACCTCAAAGGAGGAAATGTCTCCTTTGGAAACGGAAAGAAAGGTGAAATAATAGGGGTCGGCAAGGTAGGTAAAGATGACACACGTTCAATTGAACATGTGTATCTGATAGATGGCTTGAAATATAGCCTTATCAGTGTGTCACAACTGTGTGACAGAGGTAACCTTATCGCTTTTACTTCCACAAAATGTTTTGTGATCAACCTGCTTATTGATAAGATTGTTTTGCAAGGAAAAAGAATAAACAATATCTATGTCATTGACTTGTCCACACTGTCTGACAATGAACTCACTTGCCTTAGTGTGTTGGACAGTGATCCCCTCCTGTGGCACAAAAGACTTGGTCATGCAAGTCTAACTCAACTTAACAAGCTGGTCTCTAAGGACTTAGTGGTAGGGCTTCCTAACATTAAGTTCAAAGAAGACAAGGTTTGTGAGGCATGTGCAAGGGGGAAGCAGGTAAGGTCTTCTTTCAAAAGTAAGAAAATGGTCAGTACCACCAGGACGTTGGAACTGGTTCATATGGATCTGTGTGGTCCCATGAGAACTCTAAGTAGAGGTGGGAAGAGATATGTGATGGTGCTAGTAGATGATTTCTCAAGGTTCACTTGGACCTTATTCTTGGGATCTAAGGATGAAGGATTTGAAATGTTGACCTCATTTGTCAAGAAGATTCATAATCAATTAAGACATAAACTAGCATCCATTAGATCTGACCATGGTACTGAGTTTGAGAATGTTAAGTTTGTTGAGTTCTGTGATGAACATGGTGTGAATCACAATTTTTCTGCTCCTAGAACCCCACAGCAAAATGGGGTTGTTGAAAGGAAAAACAGAACTCTTGAAGACATGGCAAGAACCATGCTTCTATCAAGCAAACTACCTCACAGCTTCTGGGCAGAAGCAATTAACACTGCATGTTATATTATCAATAGATGCATGACCAGACCTCTGGTAGAGAAAACTCCCTATGAATTACTTAAAGGGAGAAAGCCCAACATATCCCATCTTAGGGCTTTTGGATGCAAGTGTTATGTGCATAATAATGGCAAAGATTCTTTAGGAAAATTTGATCCCAAAAGTGATGAGGGAGTGTTCTTGGTATATTCTACACATAGCAAAGCTTCCAAAATATACAATAAAAGAACTATGTGTGTAGAAGAAAGTGTACATGTTGTCTTTGATGAAACTAACACTTTATCTGAGAGACAGGAACCAGAAGATGAGGAGCTTGGACTGGTGAGGAGCAATGACTACATTGAAGCACCTATGGCAGATGGAACAGGTGATGGACCAGGTTCAACAACCCCACGCAACTCGACAGGGGGAATTCCTCATGAAAATACTGGCCCTGATCCTGTTCCACAGCAACAAGACAACATGGAACAATCCAGAAGTGAACAACTGGTTCTCAAACCACACAGATATCAGAGTTCTCACCCTCTTGAGAACATCATAACAGACTTGAGATCTGGAATCAAAACTAGATCCTCCTTGAAAAATCTATGTGCGTTTGATGCATTTCTATCCTTGATTGAACCAAAGAACATTGCTGAAGCCCTGAAAGATGCTGACTGGTAACTGCTATGCAAGAGGAGATGAATCAATTTGAGAGAAGTCAAGTATGGCACTTGGTACCCATGCCACTGGACAGATCAACAATTGGCACCAAGTGGGTCTTCAGGAACAAACTCGATCAGGATGGAACTGTTACAAGAAACAAGGTAAGACTGGTTGTTCAAGGATACAGCCAAGAAGAGGGAATTGATTATAATGAGACCTTTGCTCTTGTGGCAAGATTGGAGGCAATCAGACTTCTTATAGCATTTGCTGCACACATGGAATTCACTTTGCATCAGATGGATGTCAAGAGTGCCTTTCTCAATGGCTATTTGAAGGAAGAGGTATTTGTAAAACAGCCTCCTGGTTTTGAAAGCAAAGAATCACCTGATCATGTATATAAACTTGACAAGGCTCTCTATGGTCTCAATCAAGCACCTAGAGCTTGGTATGAGATTGTCAAAATTCCTGCTGGAACATGGGTACAAACGAGGCAAAATAGACAATACTTTGTTCTTAAAGGAAAAGGGTAAAGATCTTCTGATTGTACAAATATATGTTGATGATATCATATTTGGGGAAACAACTGAGAAGCTCAGCAAGGAATTTGCTACATTAATGGGGAGTGAGTTTGAAATGAGTATGATGGGTGAGCTAACCTTTTTCTTAGGTCTGCAAATCAAACAAACTCCACATGGAACAATGATTCATCAACAGAAGTATGTGAGAGAACTCCTCGAGAAGTTCAAAATGGAAGATTCAAAGGATATAGATACCCCAATAGCCACATCTACAAAATTGGATGTGGATGAACCTAGTTCATCCGTTAATTAGAAGACGTACAGAGGGATGATTGGGTCGCTACTATATCTTACTGCAAGTAGACCTGATATTGTGTTCAGTGTGGGACTATGTGCTAGGTTTCAAGCCAATCCAAAGGAGTCCCATCTAAGTGCAGTGAAAAGAATTTTGAGATATCTGAAGGGCACCACTGATTTGTGCCTTTGGTATCCTAAAGGTAGTAATTTTGACCTTGTAGGATATGCTGATGTTGATTATCCAGGTTTCCTGGTTGACAGGAAAAGTACTTCAGGCATGGGTCACGTTTTGGGCTCCTGCCTTGTATCTTGGGCCACCAAGAAACAAAATTCAGTAGCCTTGTCTACTGCTGAGGCTGAATATGTGGCTGCAACCTCTTGCTGTGCCCAGTTGCTATGGATAAAGCAACAACTCCTGGACTTTGGTATAGATGTGGGATGCATTCCTATTTGCTGTGATAACACTAGTGCAATTAGTATGACTAAGAACCCGGTTCAACACAAGAGAACTAAGCACATAGATGTTAGGCACCATTCCTGAGGGATAACTATGAAAAAGGGGATGATCTCAATCGAATTCTGTGTCACTGATCATCAAATTGTTGATATATTTACCAAAGCATTAAGCAGGGAGCATTATGAGAGAAAGATGCTTGAATTAGGGATGATTAAGATCACCTAATTGCAAAACAAAATGAAAAAAGGGAAGTTTTCTGGCTAGAAATTTTAATTAGGTACTTAATAAGATTAATCATTGCTCAGTACAATGTCTTTATTTCCATACTCTTCTGCCATGTATTAATATGATTCCCTACCTGCTAATGATGTTTCTCTATTTTTGTGAATTGAGGCAAAATAAAGATTTTTAATAGGATGAACCTGGTTCATCCATGCTGGTTTACATGACTGACAAGGTACGTTCTCATCTCCATACATGTATTAATTCAAGTAAAGTCATACATGAGTAGGACTATATCCATTAATGGTTCAGTTCAAATTCTCGTACTTACCCAAATAATGAACCAGTTTCAAGAAGCTCCGTCTCATTAAATTAGCCTAGTTTTAGGGGAAAAGAAATGGTCTAATCAATGTCCAATCGCTGACAGTCCTTAATCGATTAGTATCCTACTTGTGTTAATACACTTCCGTTATAATCACCCCATCCACAAGTTATAAATAGGCCATCACTACCCATTGTAAATAAAGCAATAGACGAGCCATGTTCAAGTCACTCAACACTCAAATCTTTACTGCCTTTTTCCCTCTCTTCTTTTTCTCTCAAAACTTAAATACCATGTCGTCTGCATCATTTGATTCTCAAAATCGTGACTACGATGAAGGAGTATATTAGTCTGATTCTCCACCGGTCTACAGTTCTGAATCCTCTGAGACACCTGAAACCCCCTAATACCATGATGCTCTTAAACCTACACCAAACCCTACCCCAGCCCCCAAACCTTGTCGTGTCAAGGTTCTTGCACGCAAATCTGTGGCCTCAGGTTCACGAGCAAAGTTCTTGTAAGATTTATTACAGGCTGAAGAAGAACCAAAACCAGATTCATCCAGTGAATCGTTCAAATCAGCACATGAAGATGATGCACCTGGTTCGTCAAGTGCTGAGAAAGGTAATACTGAAGTTACCTCTGTGTTAAATTCTAAAAATAGATTTGTGCTGGTGGGGTCTGTGGTGGATGTGGAAGTACCAAGTAGGTAAAGAAAAACTGGGAAAATTCTTGAGAATGAGGGAGATGCAGGTGTGAGGGGATCTCGGAAGGATGGTTCCACACTTGAAATTTGTGGCCCTATTCTTGAGAATCTTGAAGATGATGTCGCAGTGATATGGGGAACTAATGAAGTCTAGGAAGTTGCTGCTGTGTTAGAAAAGCTGATGAAGGAGATAGATGAACGCGTTTCTTCTGGGGAAGCAACCTTGGCTGAGAGACTAAAGAAACTGGGGGACTCATACAACCCCAAGAAGAGAAGGACTCCAAAGTCCATCAAGTCTAAAGCCTCAGTTTCCTTAAAGAAAAGGAAAACTAATGAGTCTGTTGGTGTGCCTGTTCCAAGGGTACGAGCTACGAGAAATACTATTCGAGAAGAAGAGGAGAAGTTGGAAAAAGCTCTGCAAGAGAGAAAAAGAAAGAAGGCAGAGAAAGGAAAAGTGAAAGTGGGGGAGCCTGTTGAGGATATTGCCGTTGATAAGGTGTTGGACCTGGTCCAACAAGAAGAAGAGGTTGCTCCAGTGGTGATCAAGACACCCAAGCCCAAATTGGCTAAGATTTCCACAAAGAAGTCAGCACCAGTGTTTTCTACCACCGTGAGTACATCTACGAGGACAAGGTCTAAAATAAAGTCAAAGAAGAAAGTTCAGATTGTTGGGAGGGATGATGATCCTGAATGGAGTGGAGATGAAGAGAAAGAAGTTGGAGAAGTGTCGATTGACAGAGTTTCCATGTTTGGCAAGAGACATATCTTGAAGGGAAAGTTACTGAAGGATTTGGAGGAGCCGGGTATGAGGTACTTAGCGAATTTTCTAGCAGCGCAAGGCTGGAAGGACATGGTCCTTCGTATGGAAGGCAGGCTGGTCAAAAATGAGGTTGTGGAGTTCATGGGGAATGCAACTGTGATTGGAGGAAAGGTTACATCATTGGTCAGGGGAGTTGAAGTATCCTTTGACGCTCAAGAACTGGGAGTCATTCTAGACATTCCATCTGAGGGCTATGACGACTATACAAGGCATAGATGGCCTTGCTTAGATGGAATGTCCTGAACAACATCACCAGATTCTTTTGTGACAATGAAGAGGAGCCTGAACCCAGGGCTGTGTACAAAAGCGAGATGAAGCCTGAACACAAGTTGTTCTTTGAGTTTGTAATTAAATTTCTGCTGCCCAGACAAGAGCGCAGGCACATTGCCAACTACATGGATCTAACACTCATGGAGTGCCTATACAGAGGCAAGCAGATCAATTGGGCATCTTTAATCATCCAGTTTTTGGACAGAGTGGTGAATGGAACCAAGGCCCATGCAATTCCTTATGGTTTTATCCTTACTGCAGTTCTGGATCATTTTGGAGTCCCCACAAAGAAAGCTAAAATGGCTACTACAAAGGATTTATTTGGGAAGGACACTTTGCTGTCATGTGATTACACTGTCAGTGCCCCGGCAGATGAACCTGGTTCATCTCGGAAGCAACCAGTCAAAAACAAGGTCCGTACTGTGGTGCAGGAAAGCGAGCAAAAGGATATGGATATCCTTCGCTTGAAGACTCGCTTAGTTGAGGTGGAAGCTGCGCGTGATGCTATCAAAGCTGAATTAGCCAAGGAGAAGGAGAAAAACGAGGGTGTCTTACACCAAATGTTGTCTCTTCTCCAAACCAAGAATCCTGCCTCTTCTGCACCACCCCAGACTTAGGAATTTCCAGAACTACCCCTTCCTATCCTATCAAGTGCACAGTTCGGGACTGTGTCGAATGTCTTTTGTTTCAGTTTTTAATTCTGTCTTACTCATGTTTTGGTTGTCTTTGATTTAATCTGTTTTGGTGTTGATAATCCATGTTAATCAAATGAAAGCTTGGTGTTTTGACAAATGTCTCTATTTATGATTTAGCTTACATTATTGGTTTCTTGTGTTGATTAATCATGTTTGCACCTGCAGTTGCCTAAATTGGCCATGAGTAAGAATTAATAATTGGTAAGTATCATTTTGCAACTTTTCGATGATGCCAAAAGGGGAAAGATGTGTTGTGTTGTTCAAAATTTTTAAAGTGATATTTATAACCTAATGAACCTGGTTCTTGATGATTAATGCTCACAAATATACAAAGTGTTGGATGTGTATACAGGATAAAAGCACAGAGTTTGTCATCATCAAAAAGGGGGAATTTGTTGGCCCATGTCACTGAATGGGTTTTGAATATTGACAAAAGGTGTCAAGTTGAACCAGGTCCATCATAGCATCCACATCTGAATGAATCAGTTGGAACAAGAATCGTACAAGTCTAGGAGATATCAGTGATTGTTGAGTATCAAAGAACTAAGAGTATGTCTCCTAATACGAAAAGGTTGCAAACTGATAGAGATGACAGAAGTTGATTTCAGCTAGGACAGAAATAGAGGAAGGAAGTTGAGTTACAATCAAACTCGTTTACCAAGGAAGAGTTGGATCAGAATTGAATCATGGACTCAACAAACGGACTCTATAAATAATCAATGTATTACTGCTGAAAGAAGAGACGCACAAGTACTAAAGTGAATCAAGATCTGAAGCAAAAGTTTCAGAGATATTTCGCAAGCAGAATTGTTGTTGCGATACAAAAGCTACAGTTCAACTAGAAGAAACAGTCCCATTGTTTGTGTATTGAGTCTAGTTGATTGTAGTAGGAGTTTTAACATTGTATCTTTTCAGCTTACTTAGAAGCAATTGTAATAGGTACAAATTGATCAAGTTAGAGTTAGCTTGAAATCTGTAGAAATTAGCTAGAGGCTAGTTGATACAAAGAGGATTAGAGTTAGTCCTAGGATTACAAAAGAGTTTATTTTGTAAGTCCGTTTTGGCTCAGAGTTTTAGTGAAGAGTTTGAGCAAATCCTACTGAGGAGTAGGTCGTGGTTTTTTCACCTTTTGAGCCAGGTGTTTTCCACGTAAAAATCCCTGTGTCTTTACTATTACTGCTTAATTATTCCGCAAACAGTAGTAAGTAGTATACAAAGAAGAACCAGGTTCTTCTTATTAGACATCACTCGAAAATTGGGTACTGCACAATTAACTTGTAATATTGTGTAGTATTGAAGTCTAAAACATCAAACTGATATTTATGTTGAAGGGTGTCAGGAATTATGGCATTTTTACATTATCATGGATTCTACCTATCAGTATCAGGAAAGTGAAGGTAATGGCTTTAGATTCGCAGGAAGTCTCTTCAGGGTAAGTATTTCGAATGTGGTACTTTTAGGGATATTTGGGAAGAGTACTCAGCATTACGAGCCTTAAACGGTACGGTCTTATGATTGGGTCTCGTGTGGTGAGTCTAGGTGAGAATTGCGGTATTATGGCAAGGAGAAGTATCAATTCAAAGGTAAGGTAGAAGGAACTTGGATAAATAGGACAGCTTTGTAGTAGGTCGAATCGGCATGGTAAGGGATATGATTTGTTCTTTGGGTGTTTATGAGGTAATGAGTTTTTATAGATGTTTCTTAGCAGTGCTCTTGGGTTTTGATGACCTGCGTAGCTTGGTTGAGTTAGAATGATTCAGTCCTGACGATTTGGTGTTGTGAAAATGGGATTCAGATAGTCCCCGATGGTTCCTACCACGGTTAGAGATATATATTTTCTACTGGCGTGAGGTGCATGTGATGTATAGTGATTTTACCTCTAATTGGGATCAAATGGAAAGTTCTTGGCTAGTTGGGTACGTAGTTGCTTGTAGCTCGGAAGGGATCATGAAGTTCTCATATTTATTATAGGATGGCATGGCGTATGCGGTATGTTGTGTAGAGTTGAGATTTTGCATATGGGAGGTCACGGTTCAGTTATGGAAGGAAGGTCAAAAATTCTGAGGCAGCATTGGCAGTTTCAGATGACTAGCTAGATGATATTACTATTGGGTGTCTTGATGAGGGTATATATTTCAGAAAGGGCAATGTGTGGAGTTAATGGTGCTTCATTGGTATTGTGGCGCTCTCTTGTTGGATCGACTGCTGATATTCAAGGTTGCTTGGTGACACGAAAGAATTATAGGGGTATGCCTCGTGGAATGATTGAGTATTAGGGATGCGTTATATATTCGAGTGGTGGAGTTAGGATCAGATATGATAATTGGTGCGCTTCATGGACTTCGAGACTGAGAGTTGTCATAAATAGATTATTTTGTGGTTGTGGACTGTGAGGACGCGAGAAAAGCTAGTCAGATGTTAGTAAATTCCATGATTCAGTCATTGCGAACCTTCTGAGAGTTATCTATCTATTGTGGGTGACCAGAGTTGATTTAAGGTTATTGGTAGGCCAAGTATGGGTGTGTGTTCTGCACCGGGTCAGAATTGTTGACTCTGAATTGCTATTGTTGAGGGATGTACCATTCGATTATCATTAAGATTATTCATATTCTGGAATGATCTATGAGTTACCCTTCGGTGTTGTGAGAGTGGTGGTTGGTGGTTATATGCACATATGGTGCGGATTTATTTAGGCTTTATAGCGGGATTTGAGTAAGGTAAGTAATTGGCTATTGCGAGATTGAGACGTATTGGTTATGTTCTTTCTGATTCGTGTGGCATGGTATCGTCCGATTCCCCCATGGTTATGGCAATGCACTTTGAGTACTTCATGCCGAATTGTACATGATTAATGATCTAGAGAAAGGTGGCTTGAAGTATTTCATATGGACCAGCGTTTGGAGGGGATCACGCATTGTAGCGGAGTTATGTGAAGGTATGATCCTTGGTGTAAGATTCTTGTGTTTTGATTTTTACGATGTGTTCCAGGCTCTTAGCATGGTGTTATGGTGGTAATTGTTAATGGCATGATAGTCCTCTCGTGTGAATCTTTTCTATGACGAGAGTTCGTGGGGTGTTGCTACTGAGTGCACGAGTTGCACAGGTTATGGCTTTGGATTGTATTGATGTGTCATGTCATCGGAGGGGTCGTGTTGGATGACAAGAGGTCATTGGGCCTAGAATGAATACTGCTAGAGTTGGCTACAACATGGTTGGAAGAATGATATCAGAAGTTGGCTTAGAAATTTGCTATAGTTCCTGTCGGGGAAAGGGGGAGCTCCATGATTGGCTGATCGGCGAATGGTTGCTAGTTTCTACGTGTTTCGTTCATCATCGGCGGTGTATGAAAGTGTTAGAGCGAGGCATTGCTTGATAAGAGGTTATGTACTGGTATTGGGTTGTTTTAAGCAGCTATTGTGATTAGGAGTGATCGCTATGAGTGTTTGAGCCATGCAGTATATTATGTTATTACATCTTGGGTTATGGATATGGCTTGATACAACGTGTTCAGACTTATTCAATTTATAGTTGTGGAATTTTGATCTTGTAAATTATTTCAGAAGTGGAAATTTAGTTCTAAGGTTTATGGGTCAGGTTGGATTTCAAAATTCCCATTGTGTTTTGCTATTGGACCTATATATTATGGAATAGGGTGACGTGGGATCACCCCCTGGTATGTGCATGGTAGGTTTCACGGCAATTTTGATGATTTTTGGAACAACTTTGTGTACGTTCGAGGACGAACGTATGTTTAAGTGGGGGAGAATGTAACGACCCGGCTGGTCGTTCCATGAGATTTGCCCCATTTTCTCTGTTTCAGCTTCTTCATGTGTTATTTAACCTAATTATGATGTGTTGGGTCGGTTGGTTCAGGTTCGGAGTGGCCGTGGTGAGAGATGAGACACTTAGTCTCTTAAATTGGCTTTATAGTTGGAAAAGTCAATCGGGAGTTGACTTTTAGGAAAAATACCTCGGAATGTGAATTTTTTTTGGCTCGGATAGCTTCGTTAGGTGATTTAGGACTTAAGGGTGTTTTCGGAATGTGGTTTTGATGTCCAGAGTAGAACTAGGCTTGAAATGGCAAAATTGAGTATTTGGCAATTTCCGGTCGGCAGTGGAAAATAGGCTATCGGGGTCGGAATGGAATTCTAGAAGTTGGAGCAGGTTCATAGTATCATTTTGGATATGTGTGCAAATATTTGGGTCAATCGGACGAGTTTTGGGTGGTTTCGGCATCATTAGTGAAATTTAGAAATTTCTAAGTTCATAAGCTGGAATCCGAGGTGAATTCAGTGTTTTGACGTTATTTTGAGTGTTTTGAAGGCTCGACTAAGTTTGAACATGGTTATGGGATGTGTTGGCATGTTTGGTTGAGGTCCTGAGGGCGTCGAGTGTGTTTCGGGTGGTTAACGGATCAAAATTTGGACTTGGGAGTTGGCAGTTTTTGCTGGTTTTTGGTTGCAGAGATTTTCTCCTTCGCGTTTGCGTGGGTAGTGTCGCGTTCGCGAAGGGTTATGGGGGATGGGGAATTTTTATTCTATGCGTCCGCAAAGGTGGCTCGCGTTCGCGAAGAGACGGCCAGTGGAAGGAACGCGAACGCGGTGAGTGGAACACGTTCGCGAAGAAGGAAAGGCTGAGCAGTTGGCCCCCAGGTGTTGATCTTTGCGTTCACGTTTAAGGTCCGCGTTCGCGGAGGGGAGGGGAGGCTTGGTAAACCTTCACGTTCGCATAGCGTTGGACGCGTTCGCGAAGGTCATTTGTGGAGTCAGGTCGCATTTGGCCTACGCGAACGCGGGGAATAGGCCGCGTTCGCATAGAGTGATCTGGGCAAAAGTATTTAAACCCCTCCTTCGCGATTTTCAGCCCATTTTTCACCATTTTTGAACGGTTTTGAAGCTTTTTGAGAGGGATTGAAGAGGGAATCGAAGGGAAACACTTGGAGGTAAGATTTTTGAACTCAATACTCGATTATTTATTGATTTCTAAGTAATTAAACCTGAAATTAGTGGGATTTAAACCCAAAATCGGGGAATTAGGGCTTATGATTTGGAGACCTTTGAGTGGGGATTTGAGGTACCATATTGATGTTCTTGGTATGTATAGACTCGTAGGAGAATAATGATTCCAGTTTTGTGATTTTTATCGAATTTCGAGACGTAGGCCGGGGTCGGGTTTGGCCAATTTCGGGAATTGTGCTTAATTTTGATAATTTTTGAATCGGTTTCGTCTCCCTTGCATATATTGATAATATTAATCTGGTTTTGGTTAGATTCGGAAGAATTTCGAGAGGCAAGAGCATCGCGGAGTAGTTGTCGAGCCTTTTTGAGGTAAGTAATGACTGTAAATCTTGTCCTGAGGGTATGAAACCCCGGACTTATTATTTTCTCACTATTTTAGAGTGGCGCACATGCTGGATGACGAGTATGTGACGTGCCCTGATAGGGGATTGAGACTTTGTCCTTCCCGTGGAAACTATTGAGTTACGTACTTACTTCTAAATCATATGATAAATTGTGTTTTAAGACTATTATTATATTTTTGGTTGTACGCCATGTGTGGGGCCTTGTGCCGACCTGTTTAGACCCCTTGGGGTCTGTTTTCTGCTATTCCTCACTGTATTGACTTTTGATTTACACTCAGTCGTATCCTGCTTAACTGATTTCGAAACTCAGTCTTATTTATACTATTTTGTGATGTAAAATGATATTTTGGGTCGAGTACCCCGTTTATTGATAGCCCGAGTGGCTTTTTGAGAGATTTCTGACTGAGTGTGGCCGAGGGCCTATGTTGTGAGGATATTATGGGATCGGGATGCATGCCACAACATGTTACATTTTTATGATATGTAAGAGGCCGAGAGCTTGGGTGATTATGCCACGAGATGGCTTGATATTAGCCATTGGGTTGTAGGAGCCCCTCCGGAATCTATACACCCCCAGTGAGCACAAGTACCTACTGAGTGCGAGTGTCGAGTGACGAGTGACTGGGAGGCATAAGTGGTTGTGAGGTTGCCCCAAGGGATGATTATGAGTGATTGTGAGGCATGCTGAGGGACTGATTCTGAGTGGTGTTATGCCCGAGGGGCGGTTTATAATTCATGTTTTTGCCTGAGTGGCTACTTATGACTCATATCATTTTTACACTAAATTTCTTGGACATTTTATTGAAACTGTTGGAAATTACATTTTTCAAAGGATTTTCACTGAAAACGGATTTTAAGCGTGATGATTTAACGTATACACTGTTGGAAAGAAAGACTGTGCTTATTGTGAATTGATGACTTGATTTTATGTGTTTCTTACTACTCAGACCTTATTTACTTTCATTAATACTGAGTTGGCGTACTCACATTACTCCATGCACCTTGTGTGCAGATCCAGATGCTAGGGCAGAGTGAGCTGTGTATCTGTTCCAGAGATTTCTCGGAGATTTGCGAGGTAGCTGCATGCGTCCGTAGCCCTGCTTTTTCATGCTTACTATTATAGAGTTTATTTTCCAGACTTGTATATTTTCTCTAGATGCTCATGACTAGTGACTCCGCGATCTTGGGGTTGTATTTAACTTTTGGTGTAACTTTATCTGTTTTAAAAATGATTAAACAAAACCTTTATGGATTATCAGTTTAGTAATGATATAAATGATAGATTCTTTATGTCTTGAGTGTTAATTTGGCTGGCCTAGTTCCACGATAGGCGCCATCACGACTAGTGTATGTTTGGGGACGTGACACTATAATAAGCGTGCTTTATGCATAGAACAATTACTTCATGTTATTTTTTTATGATAATAACTGTAGCAGAGAAAGAAGATCTTGCAGGTGATGAAGAGATCAACCAAAACAACCTAAGATCAGTGAACAAATGATTTCAAAAGAATCTGCTGACAACACAACTAAAATCTTACAGTCGACTAATGAAGACATTAGTGAGCATGATCAACCGCAGAATAAGTCGACTTCTCAACGTATTGAAGTAGTACCAAATGAATGGAGAAGCGAACCAGAATATCCTCAGAAGTTTATCATTGGAAATCCAACTCGTGTGAAAACAAGAAGATCTCTAAAGAAAAAGGCTAACATTGCTCTCATATCCCAAATAGAGCCAAAGAAAGTTGATGAAGCTCTGAAAGACTCAAGCTGGGTACAGGCTATGCAAGAAGAACTTGATCAGTTTGAAAAAAATCAAGTTTGGACATTGGTTCCCAAACTAGAAAATGCAGCGCCCATAGGAACCTAGTGGGTATTCAGATAAAAACTTAATGAAGAAGGTAAAGTTATTCGGAAAAAAGCAAGGCTAGTCGATCAGGTCTACTCTCAACAAGAAGTAGTCTAATATGATGAAACCTTTGCTCCTGTAATACGGTTAGAATCAATTCGTATTTTACTAGCATATGCTTCTTTTAAAGGTTTGAACTTATTTCAAATAGATGTTAATGTTTTTTAGTGGCTTCATTGATGAAGAGGTTTATGTTAAACAACCTCCTAGTTTTGAAAACTCACAGTTTACTTATCATGTGTTTAAGTTGACTAAGGCTCTCTATGGGCTAAAACAAGCACCTAGAGCTTCGTAAGAAAGACTAAGCTCATTTTTGGCCAGTCATGGATTCTTAAGAGGTAAGACTGATACTACCCTCTTCATCAAAAGGTCATCTTCTGGAAATCTCATTATTCAAATCTATGTTGATGATATTATATTTGGAAGTGTGAACCTTGTTCTATGCAAGGAATTATCACATCTCATGCAAAGTGAGTTTGAAGTGAGCATGATGGGTGAATCCTTGGACTTAAAATTCATCAATCAGGTGAATGAATCTTTATATGTCAGACAAAATACACAAAGGAGATGATACAAAAATTTGGAATGAGAAACGCCAAGGCACTTGGGACTCCCATGAGTCCAGATACATCTCTTGAAAAAAATGAGGAAGGAAAACCAATGGATGAATCAAAATATCGTAGAATGATTGGATCGTTACTTTATTTAACTGCTAGTTGTCATGACATAATGTTTAGTGTGTGCAGATGTGCCAGGTTCCAAGCAACTCCTAAGGAGTCACATTTAATAGTTGTGAAACGAATTATTAGATATCTTATTGGAACTACAACACATAGATTATGGTATCCACGTCTTAATAATTTTAAGCTTGACGGTTTTTCCGAAGCATATCTTGCAGGAGATAAAGATGACAGGAAAAACACAAGTGAAACTTGTCAACTACATGTAAAATCACTTATTTCCTGGAACAGTAAGAAACATGGATTAGTTGCATTATCTACAACTGAAGTTGAATACATTACCATTGGACAATGTTGTGCTCAACAACGTTGGATGATTCATCAACTAAGTGACTATGATCTTTCGTTTAAGCCTGTTAAAATTTTCTGTGATAATTCTAGTGTCATCTGTTGTTCAAAAAATCCAGTGCATCACTCTAGAGCAAAGCATGTAAAAATCAAGCATCATTTCATTAGAAACCATGCTCTAAGGATGACATTGATATTTTTACTAAGCCTCTTGTAGAGAACATGTTTCAAACCATTAGATATTTAGTTGGCATTATTACTTTTTCAAAATAAGGCATTGAAATTTTGGTACTTTTCAAAGATTGCGTGTTTTAATAATTTTGGTAAAAAATCTTTTATACCGTGTAATTCATTATTAATGCGTGCATCGTTAATTAAGTGCCTCCTTCTTTAACACTTCTTTTCGCATTTTTGGTTTATCGAGATGGAAATTGAATTAATCAGTTGTGTCTGTTTCCTTTCTCTGCCCTATCAGTCACGTCAATTTAGTTCCGTCTCTTCACTCCTCCCTCCATTTCTATGAGTTCGCCTCTTCTTTGAGTCTTCTCTGTGCAACTTTCACTCAAACTCTCTAATGGCTAAAGCTTCAAAAAATCCCTCTACTTCTGATCTCGTCCAATTTCATGCCTCAATTCAAGGTTATGAAATGGTAGATGCAATAATCATACCCAACAAGAGCCGGGGTCGAATTCCGCAGGGAGTTATATTTGTGGGAGTTAGTAGTATATATTGTAGCATGTGTTTGATTATCTCAATTTACGCTTCCACAAAATTTGTTTGTTAAAGTCTAATTTAAACCTAAGATTGAAAAGTAAAGAAGTAAAACTAAGAGAATGTTTTTTTTGTTTTTCGGATGTTGTAAAAAGCCTAGGGATATGACCTTCACCTAGGTGTTTGCCTAATGGGATATAAACCTTAATGCTTGTTTTATTGGTCGGGGTGTATTATTGCTATCAATACTCAATACCTCTTGGTCAGAGAGTGATTTTTCCCAATTTAGCTTTCTCAAGTACAAATGGGTATTGATCAAAATAGTTGATAAAAGCTCAAGTCGGGTTGTTACTATCTCTAAGTCAAATAGGCATGAACTAATGTTTGCAACCATTAATTCCACAAACTAAAGCATGAACAAGGCTAAATAATAAACACCCAACCATAAACAAACATTAAATTAAACACCCATTAAGTTTACACACTAGGGTTGTGTCACAACCCTAGTGTGTAAATTAGCAACTCATGCTTGAAATTGAAGAAAAAGAAGAAGAAATGCTAATTAAACTCATATTGCAAGATTAAAATGGTAAAATCTATGTTAAAATAGCTCAAAATATGAAAAGAAGTGAAAGGAAACAACTACTATAGCAGTTGATGTCCAAGAATTGATCTAAAATTGTGAAACTCATCTATTATACATGGCTAGAAACTTCGGACAAAAATGCCCTTCGGGAGGTTCTGCGGCCACACAATTCCATGTGTTGTTCGCAAATTTCTTCAACTTGTCAAGATTGGAAGTCTGCGGTCTCAAAATTCTGATATGCGGCCTCAGTGCATTCTTTCTTCGGTCCACAGATTAGTAACTGCAGCCGCATCTTGCTCTTTTGCGGTCCACACCTTTACATCTACGACCGCATAGCTCTTCTTCTGTGCCCGCACAATCCTTGTGCGGTCCACAATTCTAGGAGACTTGGAATTCATATTCTCTTAACTATTAGTCCTAGCCGTCATTTGTGGCCACACAATTCATGTGCGGACCGCATTTTGCAACAAACTCTGCTATATTTTCCTTCATCATCTGCGCCCGGAGATGATATTCTGTGGTTCACACTTTTGAGCTCCTCTGTCTTTTATGTCTTTGAGTTTAGATTACTCCTTATTGAGTAGGATTTCATCTCGGGAGTTCATCTTCCAATATTCTTGCAATTAAGCACATTTCATCAGTTTTGGAGAACACAATTAAATGCTTTTGGACTAAAATAAAAGCTAAAAGACGCTAATAAGTAGTCAAAATCCCCACTTATCAACTCCCCCAAACTTAACTTTTTGCTTGTCCTCAAGAAAATGAATTAGTTCCCACCTCCACAAATTAAGAGTCATTCCAGCTAATCAAAAAGTGATTCATTCACACATCAATTGGGACCAACAATTACCCACACCACTTATGAGTTATCAACAAGGCAACACGCTAAACCTTTATGCACAAATAGTTATAATGTGACACTTGAGACTCAAAAGTTGACTTTACACATCAAGAAAGCTCGCTCTTTCATGTATGTCATTGTGGATCTCAAACTCCTCATGCACTCTCTGTTTTCCTATCTCACTTAAGAATTTAGCACTCAATCCAAAGATTTGCGTAAAGTTTACTCATCTCTCTCAAAAGAATGTCGCAAGTATGGCTTTAAGTACCATAGGCTTGCCCCTCATGTAGATCACCACTAATGTAACCTCACTCGACTTGAAATCACTTAGGGCTTTTTCGTAATGCATGAAGGCTTTTGGACTAAGGTTGGATATGCTGTGATAGAACGGGTTTATCTTTCCTTAAGCACTCCATTTTCTGTTCTTGGCTCATGCTTTGTCAATTTGAGGCGTTTTCGATTCCTTAGGGGAACTAGAGAGACTTACATCACTCTTTATTGATCATGACATTCATTTTCTCCCTCTTTAATTTCTCCATACTGCATCATTCTTTTTCTTTGAATCCCTTCAACTTTTCAACTTATTTGTTTTCTTTTTTCATTTCTTTTTGTTCTTTCCTTTTCTTGCCTTTCCTTCTCATCATTTCTTTTCCTTTTTGTGACTTGATACCTCTTTCAAGTTCCTCATATCTCCCCCAAACTTATGCTTTTAGACAATTGTTTCACACGAGTGTTAAGCAAAGTTCGGGTGCCAAGAGAGGGTCACAACAAAACGGGTAAAGGCTTTGAGGCTCAAATAGGTTGACTAAGGATAACAACATTGGTGGGCAACGGAAAACTTCAAGCGGGTCAATGAGAGCCTACAATCACTTCTCAAGCCAAGCAAAACTTAAAGTTTTTCCAAGAAACACATTCGGGGCAAGTTCTAGACCATTCGCACGGGTACTTGGACTTGCAAAAAAACATCTCACCTGTCACGCAACTGGATTGCTAAAGAGGATAGAGTCGAGGGCCCACTGTCATGACCCAAACCAATGGGCCGCGACGGGCACTCAGTGCCTTACTCAACCTAGTACCAACGTAACGTAACTTTCGTGTCATACTATCATAGGTAAATGGACCAGAAAGATTGTCATGAGATAACTAGAATGAAACATGAGGTAACACTCGACATAGGATGACCCAACATGTAATACAAACTTATACATATGACATACGGGCCTATAAAGCCAAAATGATCACTCGTACACTGAATATAGGATGACAAAGCCATACAATCGTTCATATACAGGAGATATGTCTACAAGCCTCTAAGAGTACATAAATGTCATAAGGTCGGGAGAGGGCCCCGACATACCAATCAATACGTGTCCAATGCATACTAACCAAATAAGCAACTACAGAGCAAATGGAGCGCACCAACACCTTCCGCTGAGCTGATAGCTTACTTAGTGGGCTCTCAACCTGTCTATCGGTACCTGCGGGCATGAAACACAGTGTCCCCAGGCAAAGGGACGTCAGTACAAATAATGTACGGAGTATGTAAGGAATGAAAATCAGTAAATAATAGACATGAGAGAAACATGGAGTAAAAGACTCAACATATAAGCTGAATAACTCTGTTAATCATTAATATTTACAATATCATGCATATGCGTATAAATGTCATATCGTGCTTAGGTATATGCATTCATAACATCATCAAGACTCTAAGGGCATCCCATCATATCATCTCAACCACTGTGGGCAAATTATCAACATATACCGGCTGATCTGGTGGTGGTGAGTATATAACCCCGTAGCCTTTTTCCCATATCCCATATACATCTCTCTCTCTCTCTCTCTCTCTCTCTATATATATATATATATATATATATATATATATATATGTCATGGGTTAATGTACATGTATAGATGAATGCAATGCATGAGAAGTACGTCAATAAAATTTCTCGGAACGTCATAAGACCATTATGCCTCTGATTAATATCATGAAATAAACTTTATCAACTTACGTATTTTCTGAGTCCCATGAACAGACGATAGAATAATAAGACATATAGGGAATCAAGAACACAGGAACCTCTAGTATTTCTATGAATAGAGTCATTTATGGAAGTTGTGTATTTGCCCGTTTCATTTGTATTGTATGGATCATGCCAAAAAGAAAGAAAGGATAGCCTTAACATACCTGAGCCGATTCTCTTGACAATCTCTTTAACACGCGTCTTTTGTGATAAAACACATAACGGCGGATCGAAGTAGGGAAAAATTCATATGATGTTCTTGAGAAAGATTATACCGGGCTCCCTTAGAATTGCAAATCCCGTTACTATTACATCGTATAACTTTTCATGAATTCCTTTACTGAAGATCGTTACTTGGTAGATGTAAAACACCTCAATTTTGTCAAGATGTAAGTATCTTCATTTTATGAACTAGAGAAGCTTTTAAGTCTTGGTGGTGTGGGCCCCACTTTGATAAGGATGACTTGGCCAAAGAATGTCCAAATTATGCCACCTAATCTCAAAACCCAAAGATTCATGGTTTGGTTTTAGAAAGTATAGCCCTTTCTGCCACGTTGGGGTGATGCCCCCCTCCCCTTAATCTTATCCACCAATCTTAATTACATGTTAATGTCTCACTAAATATCAATAATTACCCAATTATCCACATAATTAAGAAATATTTCAAATTACTTATAATATTATTCACTTTTAACACACTTTTTACATCTTGCTATCATGTTCATGTGATACCTTATATGACACTAGTCCATAAATACAGGGTATTGTAGCTTGGACCGTATTTTATCTCAAAATATTAAACTTCGACGAAATTCATTTTCTTCGATTTGCTTACCGTCTCACCTTCACGAATTTACTCAACACTTGTTTGAAATAGCATAATGCTTATAATCTCAAATAATATCATCCCCAAACTTACATCGATTAACTTACGACGAAACTTTAACATATGAAACTGCGGGATGTAACATCTCATTTTCGAGCTTTCATCAATTTACTTATGGCGTACTTTCACGTACGAAAACATGGGGTGTAACACCCACAATGACCATATTCAAGATTGAAAATTACTATGGCTCGATTAAACCACTCGATGATTGCCTAGTCAACACAAGAGTTACAAGGTCACTAACTAGAGCGATTTCATTTCAAAAACCTTATTTTTATCCATAAACATGTAGTTAAGTGTGTTGGTACAAAGTGAAGCATGTTTGACTCTTCGAGCATGACTCAATTAGGTCTTTTATTCATTACTACTACTACTATTACCTAAACACCAAAAACGGACTCAATCCCTTAAGAAGGTTGTCATGCCATCCATCGCTGGGAAGAGTCGCTCGGTTCACACAAAAACCACCTTTGGAAAGAACCGTGACATTAAGAAAACCAAAGGCTTATTATCCACTAAAACATTAAAAGAAGATATTAAATCGAAAATAAGCTACTAATTCAAAAAAAAACATAAAGATAAAGAAGTTATAAAGCAAAAAAATTATTGAAAGTGTAACGAATATACATAATGAGAGATAAGAGACGATATATACATAATGAGAAAGAAGAAGAAAATAGTAAATGTCTCATAGTCATCAAAATACAGAATCATAAAAATATGTCAAAGAACCCCCCCCCCCCCCCCCCC
>ML293463.1:0-28627 GCA_005239495.1 Nicotiana undulata | reverse complement strand
AAAAATATGTCAAAGAACCCCCCCCCCCCACCCCACCCCACCCCCGAATAAAAATAAGCATTATCCCCAATGTTTAACAAAATAAGAGTAAAGGAAGGGTGAGAGTGAATAAAACTCCCTATGGCTCTGTGGCCATCTCTGTGTCCCCAGCAGTTGCACCGACCTCAGCCTCATCCAATTGGATCTCATCATCCTCAAGTCCGGGAGTTGCTGGGTTGGTGAAAATCTGACAGACTGCCTCGGTAGTGTCAGCAGTAATGTGTGGCTCTTTAAACTGGCCAGCTGGTGTTGTAGGTGATGTAGGATCTGGGCCTGGGTGTTGCAGGTCTATCAGCATATCAAATGGAATGTCTCCGGCGGCTGCAAGATTGGTTACATGTCGTTGGAGCTTGTCCACTAACTTCTTGGAGGCCTGGGACTTCTGAATCTTCTTCACTTCCTTTCCCAACTCTTCTATTACCGACTCATGATGTACTAGAGTGGCCATAATAGTGTTTTGATTTTCTCTTCAGGGTTTCTTCTATTATGGGGGGAATCTGAGGTGCCGAAATGGATGACTGTGCTGCAACATGACTGGATATGTCAAACAACTTTGCAGTAGTTGTTTGCATCCGCTTGTTGAGACTTGCAAGTGTCTGGGAGACACGCAGCGCAAATATTGGAGCAGCGGGCATAGGCACCGACTTCAAAGCCGATATGGAAGGTACTGAGGATAAAGGTTGGGGCATGGCAGTTACACTAGCTACAGGCTTTGCTGAAGAGGATTGCATATCGGCTGTCTCTGTAGCTATTACTGATGGCTCATGATACTGGCCTACGGTGGTAGTCGGCTGACCCTTTCTCTTAGGGTTGTGTGCATCCATCAGAGAATACCAAGATAAGGGCTTCTTAGCCCGAACCTTCGTGTCAAAATCTATCAGATTCACCCATGCATATGTAAGGTACTCAGTGATGGTGTTGGGATATGGGTAGGAGGTATCATCTTTCCCGGAAACCACAAACATGTTGGCTAACATCACGACACCCACATTGATCGGGTACCTAACCATAAGGGAGGCGACTAGAACTGTCCGCAGGATAGGAAGGTTGGTTTCATTTTGGCACGGGTCTAGTCTATTGCAGACGAAGGTCTGCCTTCCCTTTGCCTCGAAGTTTAGCGTGTTCTGCTGAATATGAACCCCTGTTGTGATCCATGGTGGTGGCGGCCCCGGGGCTGCAAGAATCTTAGCTAGCCATGGGCGATCTGCATCACCCATCGCCAGTTTCTCCAAGTATTGTGTTGGGTCAACATCCTCAAAACCCAAGTAGGAGTTCAGTGTGTGCTGGTCAAACCGCACCTTCATATTCCTCACTTTACTCACTTTGGTCCCTTTCTCTATGTGCGCCACATTGGCGTAGAACTCCCGGACCAGATACGCCTTTGCGTCTACTACACTCTAGGCGAACCACATCTACCCCTTCCGCTCTCGGAACTGTCTCAAAACTGCTGGATTATACTTGTCAAGGTCTTTCAGTTGGAATTGTCGCTAAAGAGTGAGCGATCTCACCGGCCACCACCCACAAAAGCTAGTGATGGTAGCTAGACTGACGAACCGGTCCTCCTAGATCTCTTTCTTCTTCGACCTCTCAAGGATGGAAACTGTAGTATCACCCCCTCGGACATCATCTAGAATATAATCAACTGTAGTGCCTTAGGGACAGGTGTAGAGGAGGGCTTTGAAGCCTGACTAGCGCTCTTTGAACCCTCGGAGGTGCTATGTGAGGAGGAAGGCTCATCCCGTGGTTGATACAACATCGGTGGCTTTGATTGGACAGCCGACTGCTGTTGAATTGAGTCGCCCTCCTATGCTTCCCTGGATAGGGTATAATAAGTGGATTCGGAGGGCTCTATATTTCTTCCTTGGCAGGCTGTAGCCTTTTTGGTGATTATCATTTGGAGGGCGAGGGGTAAAGTGCTTTTGCATTGACCTATGGAAGGTTCACCCCTCCCATTTGAAGTATCTCTGCAGTCTCGAGATCTAACCAGTTTCTGTAACAAGAAACAATAGGAGTCAGTTGTAATTAAAGTGCAAACAGACAGTGAATAGAAAGTATAAATCATGCTTGTAGGGTGGGGAAGTGTGGTCCGCACAATTATAAGTGTGGTCCGCACTATTATAAGTGCGGCCGCAGGCAGAACATTGCAGATCACACAATTTGATCTTGCGACCGTAGAATTGGATCTGCGGTCCGCATAATATTAGTGCAGTCGCAAAACTTGAGTGCGATCCGCACTTTATTTTGTTACAGCCGCATTTTAGATTCATCAAAATGTTAACTCTATGAAAACATATAATGGGTTGTTTTGCGGCTGCGATGGGATATCTGCGATCCGCATAATTTTTAGTGAGGCCGTAGAATCAGTCTTGCCTAAGGAACCCTAATCTCAGTTTCTGCGGATCGCACAATTTCTTGTGCAGCCGCAGATTTCAAAACATTTACGAGCAGAATATCTGGGGTTAACAATTTTTGCACAAATTTGACATGGTATTAACATTAAAGTATGAAAATCAAGTTACCCATTCCCCATGGAGCAATTATCAGTTGACCTACTGACAAATGGACTAAAACTACCAAGAAAATTGTAAATTAAACTAAAATTGAAAACTTCTACAAGTAATTGAGGCATACCGAATATGAAGTAGTGCAAATGAGTGACCACAAATGTTGATTGAGTGTGGCAGATGATTTAACATATGCTTTCAATGTTTTAGATTTTTTAGTGCTCAGAGAGGGAAAAATATGTACAGTAACCCTAGGGTTAATATTTATACTAGACGGGCTTACTTAAGGGACAAAGTGATGAGTTCAGCCGCACAATTTCTTCTGCGGTCTGCACTCTGTTACCTGGGGGCTCAAATGCCCTTGCTGATCTTCGGTCTGAAAAATTTGTGGTGCGACTGCATATTTTTGTTGTGGACCTCAAATTTTGGTGTGGGACCGCATTTTGGCTATTTCTCTTACAAACCAAACTTCAGAGAGTTTGCATTTTCCCTTTTCAATTTGTGCGGCCCGCATTGCAATTGTGCGGGCGCGGTTTTCTTTTTGCTATAGCAATAACAATTGTGCAGTCTACACAATACACATGCGGTCCACACGTTTTCCATACTTAGCCAATTGTTTTAGCACAATTCCTTTAAAGCACACTCATCCCTGAAACACACTTCAAATCCAGTTAGCACAAAAATAACATCCATCTACAAAAGAAGAAAAGAAAAAGAAACATGGGTTGCCTCCCAAGAAGCTCTTGATTTTACGTCGCGGCACCATTCAGATTACCATCATTTCAAATGAATAACTGCCACCACGTAGCCATTATCAGCCTTTCCAAAATAATGCTTCACCCGGTGACCATTGAATCGAAATACCTCATCATTTTTGTTCTTCAATTCAAATACATTAAAAGGTGTCACGCCTACAATTTCAAAGGGAACACTCCATTTAGATTTCAGCTCTATGGGAAACATCTCCAATCGTGAGTTGAACAACAAAAAAAGATCGATCACCTTGAACTCCTTATTTCGGATGTATTTGTCATGAAGGCACTTCACCTTCTCTTTATACAAGGACAAACTTGCATATGCATGGTACCTGAACTCTTCTAATTCATTCAAATGTGTAGCCCGTAAGTTAGCGGTTGCATCCCAATCAAGATTCAGCTTCTTTAAAGCCCACATGGCTTTGTGCTCAAGTTCCACCGGAAGATGACAAGCTTTTCCAAACACCAACCGGTATGTAGACATCCCGATAGGAGTTTTGAAGGCAATCCGATAAGCCCGTAGTGCATCATCAAGCTTCTTTGACCAATCCGTCAGGTTAGTATTCATTGTTTTTGGACAAGATACTCTTTATCTCCCGATTGGAGACTTCCACTTGACCACTAACTTATGGATGATAGGGAGTTGTAACTTTATGAGTGAAACCATACTTTCCAAGCAAGGTTTAGAAAGCCTTGTTGCAAAAACATGACCTCCCATCGCTTATGATAGCCCGTGGAGTACCAAATCTTGTGAAAATATTCTTCTTGAAGAATTCCACCACATTTCTCGGATCATTGTTGGGTAGAGAAACGACCTCAACCCATTTAGACACATAATCGACCACGACCAAGATGTAGGTGTTTCCACAAGAACTCGTAAAAGGACCCATGAAGTCAATACCCCACACATCAAAGATATCAATTTTCAAAATGGTAGTGAGAGGCATTTCATTCTTCTTCGAGATTCCACCGGCCCGTTGGCATTCATCACATCACTTCACCTTATCACTTGCATCTTTGTAATGAGTGGGCTAATAGTAACCTCAACTTAGCACTTAGGTCGTTGTTCTTTCTTTGCCATGGTGACCACCATAAAGCGAAGAATAGCAAGCCTTAAGAATAACATTCTGCTCTTTGTCCGGTACACATCTTCTCATTACCCTATTCTTGCAAATCTGGAAGAGGTATGGTTCGTCTCAATAATAATCTTGACAGCCCCGTTTGAGATTCTTCCATTGATTTGAAGAGAACTCATCCGGGATAATTCCACACACAAGGAAGTTTACTAGATCTGCAAACCATGGAACTCCGTTCACTAAAATAGCAAAAAGTTATTTGTCGGGGAAAGAGTCATTGATTTCAAGTCCATCATGCGGCCTCCCCTCCTCCTCCAAACGAGACAGGTGGTCCGCCACTAGATTTCACTCTCTTTCTGATCTTGGATGTAAATATCAAACTCTTGCAACAATAGCACCCATCACATCAACCGAGCTTCGGGATCTTTCTTTCTCATAAGATAGTGAAGTGCTGCATGATCCGTATGAACAATAACCTTTGTAACCATCAAGTATGGGCAGAACTTCTCAATTGCAAACACAATGGCAAGGATATCTTTCTCTCTTGACTTGGGAATCATTTATGGTCTTATCAGCATAGTAGACCGGATGAAAACCTTGTTGATATGTTGCCTCAAAACTGCTCCAACCGCTACATCACTAGCATCGCACATGAGCTCAAAAGGAATACTCCAATTAGGAGCGGTGATGATGGGAGTGGTACTCAACTTGAACTTTAGCAATTCAAAGGCTCTCATGCAATCATCATTGAAGTGAAACTTATCACCTTTCTCTAATATCTAGCACAAGGAGTTCACCACTTTAGAAAAATCCTTTATGAAGTGTCGGTAGAACCCCGCCTGACGCAAGAAACTTCACACGCCTTTCACTGAGGTTGGAGGTGGAAGTTTTGGAATCACCTCTATCTTTGCCTTTTAGGCCTCTATGTCATTCTTTGTAATTTTATGGCCAAGGAAAATTCCTTCCTCGACCATGAAATGGCATTTCTCCCAATTTAACACCAAGTTCGTTTCTTCACACCTTGCCAATACTCTATCCAAATTTTCCAAACAATCATCAAAGGAATCCCCGACAACCGAGAAGTCATCCATGAAGACTTCAAGGTAGTCCTCTACCATATCTATAAACATTGCCATCATACACTTTTGAAAAGTCGTCGGTGCATCGCATAAGCCAAATGGCATCCGCTTGAAAGTGAAAGTGCCATAGGGACAAGTGAAAGTTGTTTTCTCTTGATCTTTCGGGGCAATAAGAATTTGGTTGTAGCCCAAATATCCATATAGAAAGCAATAGAAAGCACGGTCGGCCAACCTATCAAGAGTTTAGTCAAGGAAAGGGAGTGGAAAATAGTCTTTCCTCATGACTTTGTATAGGTTTCGATAGTCCATACACGCTCTTCACCTGATCACCGTTCTTGTGAAAATCAACTCATTCTTGTCATTGGTGACCACTGTTATGCCCCCTTCTTAGGTACACATTGCACTAGAGAAGTCCACAAACTCTCAGAAATGGGACAGACAACCCCGGCATTTAACCTCTTGATGATCTCCTTTTTGACCACGTTTTGCATTGATTCATTGAGTCTCCTTTGATGTTCAATGGAGGGTTTGGCATCTTCCTCCAAGTTAATCTTGTGGTTGCAAAATGCAGGTCTTATCCCCCGAATATCCTCCAAAGACCACCCAATAGCTTTCTTCCTCTTGTGGAGCACCGTCAATGTAGAGTCAACCTACGGGTTAGTCAAACAAGAGGAAAGAATAACCAGTAAAGTAGAACAAGGGCCAAGAAATTCATACCTAAGATGTGGAGGCAATGGCTTCAACTCCAAGATTGGAGGCTCTTGAATTGAAGGCTTTGTAGGAGGAGTTTTCCTATTCTCAAGATCCAAGGAAAGTTTCTGGGGTGCATAGTTGTACAACCCCATTCCTTGCAAAAAATGCACACATTCCTGGAATCCATACATCTCGTCATCATCAAAGTTGATTAAGACGGCCTCCAACATATCACCCACATTAATCGTGGCACTTGTATAATCAATAATCACATTGGTCACCAAGTCCACGAAAGAACACACTTCATTTCTATTCGGTTGCCTCATAGATTTGCACACGTGGAACATCACCTTTTCATCACCCACCCCGAATTCTTCGGATTCCATATCACAAAGAGCTTTCCCCCCATAGCAAGGAAGTGTCTTCCAAGAATAATCGGCACCTCATAGTCAACTTCACAATCAAGAATAACAAAATCTGTCAGGAGAATGAACTTATCAACACGAACCTATACATCTCCAATCACTCCCAATGGTCTCTTCATTGTACGATCGGCCATTTGTAATCTCATATATGTTCGTCTTGGTTTCCCAATTCCCAAGATCTTGAAAACCAAATAGGGCATCACCCCAAGATCACAAAGAGCTTTGGCAAACTCGGCACTCCCAATGGTACAAGGGATTGTGAAAGCACCGGGATTGCATATCCGGGCATTTGCTCCAAGGCTTCAACTAATGGAACATTTATTGAGAGACTCTTCATCATGTCAATGAACTTTTTGAATTGATTCTCGCCATTTTTCTTGGACAGCCTTGAGGATATGGAGGAGGTGAATTAGGCAATGGTGCCTTAGCCTTTTACACTATGGGTTCTGGTATGTCAATACCATGATCCCTAGTCGGGTTCACATCCTCTTGAGTCTCTTACACCGTGTCATCAATATCAATCTACACTTCATCATTTTCTTGCACCACATTGTTCGTTATCTCTTCTTCTTCTTCTACCACTTGCTCATCATCCACATGTTGACTTTGACTTGAGGTGGGTGCATTCCCACATCTCCCACTTCTAGTAGTAACGGCCATGGAATGCCCCATATTTTTTCCACCCTTTGGGTTCACCACCATGTTACTTAGTAGTGCCCCTTAGGACGAGAATTTAAAGCTTGAGAGATTTGCCCCATTTGCACTTCTAAGTTGCGGATCGATGTGTTGTGTGAAGCAAGCTGGCATCGGAGTCGGCATTCTTCTCCATCATTTTCTTGAACATGTTCTCAGTACGTGCCATTTCATTGTTGGAAGAACTAGGACCATGGGAAGTATAAGGAGGTGGGTTGCTCGGTTGTTGATACATCTGGGGCCTTTGAAAACCCGACCCTCATTTTCCTTGATTGTTACTCCAACCGCCTTTATTGTTGCCTCCCCAATCTCCTTGGTTATTGTTGTTATGCCAACTCCCTTGACTATTGCCTCCACTCCAATTGCCTTGATTGTTGTTGTTATTCCAATTGCTTTGATGTTTCCACCACTCCAATTAGCTTGGTAGTGAGAATTCCAATTGCCTTGATTATTTTGAGGTCTCCATTGTTGTTTACTAGGGCCTTGGAAGTTGTTTATTTGCCCTTGAAATTTTTTCACATAGTGGACCTCATCTTCTTGGTCATTATATGAGTCATCTTGAACAAATCCACTATCATCTTGCACAAAATTGTCCACTCTTTGTTGCACTAGTGGACTTCTTATTCTTCGCTTATTCACCATCATATTTACTCCCTCCGTTGCATTGACTTACCTCGGGTTTTGCACTTGTTGAAGTTGAGCCTTTGCCAATTGGTTCATGGTGGTAGTCAACTCGGTTATGGCTTGACCATGGTCATGCAACTCTTTGTGAAGAAGAATCACGTTGGGATCACCTTGTGGAACATTGGCCCAGGATTTCCATGCCGATGAAGTATCATCCATCTCATCCAAAATTTCACACGCCTCCGCATAAGGCGTATTCATGAAGTTCCCAACGGCAAGTTGATTCACTACACATTGGTTGGTTGTATTGATCCCCCGATAGAAAGTTTGTTGAATCATGTTCTCAGTCATATCATTGTTGGGGCACGCTTTCACCATTGTACTATTCCTTTCCCATATCTCGTGTAGTGGTTCATTGGGATCTTTCTTGAATGCTAGCATTTGATCCCGAAGAATAGCCATGTGCCAGGGAGAGAAGTACTTAGAAATAAATTTCTCCTCTAGTTCATCCCAAGTATGAATGGAATGATTTGGAAAACATCCCAACCAATCTAAAGCTTTCCCCCGTATAGAGAAGGGAAAAAGCTTTAGCCTCAAGGAATCCTCAGAGACATTAGTTTGTTTACTCCCCCAACACGTATCTACAAATCCCTTCAAGTGTTTATATGCATTTTGACCCGGTGCACCGGTGAAGAACCCTTGTTGCTCGAGAAAAGTGAGCATCACGTTGGTTATTTGGAAGTTTCCCATCCTAATATTAGGAGGGACTATAGCACTTGCATGCCCTTCATTCGGCAACACCCGATGTGGAACCGCTCGTGGTGAAGGTGCGGGTGGAGCGGGCACATTGTCTTGAGGCACTTGACCTCGTCTATTGGCTTGAGGTTCAAGTGGGACCTCATCCATTTGATCATCCCCAACGTCCACATCCCCCAAAGCTATGTTTCCGAGCTCATTATTTGCCATGATTGCACCTACAATAACTCACATGTTAGTAACAAGGAAGGAAAAGAATATATTCCCGAAACACAGCTAAATATATAGCTTAACACCATTTTAGTACAAGGTTATGAAACGGTCGATACAATAATAGTACCCAACAAGAGTCAGGCTCGAACTCCACATGGAGCTATATATGTGGGAGGTAGTAGTATATATTGTAGCATGTGAATTTGATTATATCAATTAAAGCTTCCACAAAATTTGTTTGTTTTAAAGTCTAATTTAAACCTTAGATTGAAAAGTTAAGAAATAAAACTAAGAGAATGTTTTTGTTGTTTTTCGAATGTTGTAAAAAGCCTAGGGCTATGACCTTCACTAGGTCTTTGCCTAATGAGATATAAACCTTAATGCTTGTTTTATTGATTGGGGTGTATTATAGCTGTCAACACTCAATTACCCATTCAATACCTTTCGATCAGAGAGTGATTTTGCCCAATTTGGCTTTCTTAAGTCCAAATGGGTACTGATCAAAACGGTTGATAAAAGCCCAAGTAGGGTTGTTACTATCTCTAGGTTGAACCCTTTAATTGGGATTATCAATCTCTCCATTGACCCAATTTCTTGTTAGCCAAGTTTTTTGATATTTTAGACGTTAATACCACACAAGAATATAGGTTAAATGTGTGGTACCCAATTTTCGAGTGTTGTCTCAAAGAAGAACCTGGTTCTTCTTTGTGTTCCAACTTCTACTAGTGCGGAATAATAAAAGCAGTAAAGTACAAACACAGAGATTTTTACGTGGAAAACACCTGGCTCAAAAGGTGAAAAAACCACGACCTACTCCTCAGTAGGATTTGCTCAAACTCTTCACTAAAAACTTTGAGCCAAACGGACTTACAAAATAAACTCTTTTGTAATCCTAGGACTAAATCTAATCCCTTTGTATCAACTAGACTCTAGCTAATTTCTACAAGCTTCAAGTTAACTCTAATTTGAACAATGTGTACCAATTACAATTTCTTCTAAGAAAGCTGATAAGATACAATATTAAAACTCCTACTACAATCAACTAGACTCTAGCTAATTTCTACAAGCTTCAAGTTAACTCTAATTTGAACAATGTGTACCAATTACAATTTCTTCTAAGAAAGCTGATAAGATACAATATTAAAACTCCTACTACAATCAACTAGACTCAATACACAAACGATGGAACTGGATCTTCTAGTTGATCTGTAGCCTTTGTATCGCACAATAAATCTGCTTGCAAAATAACTCTGAGAATTTTGCTTTCAGACCTTGATTCGCTTCAGTACTTGTGCGTCAAGAATTCCAGCAAAAATACTTCAAATATTTATACATTCAGTTGTTGAGTTTGTCGTTCCGTTCTAGTCCAACTCTTCCTAGGTGAAAGAGTTCGTATCAAACTCAACTTCCTTCTTTTGTTACTTTCCTTGTTGAATTCAACTTCTATTCTCTCATCAGTTTGCAACCTTTTCGCATTAGGAGACAATCTCTTGGTTCATTGATACTTCACAATCACAAATATCTCCTATGTATATACGGTTCATGTGCCAGCTATTCAGTTCAAGAATGTGTGCTCTGATGGACCAGGTTTAACTGGTCAGACATTTGTCAATCTTTAAAATTATGCAGTGACTTGGGTCAACATTTTCCTATACTAAGTCTCTATTTCTCAAGTAGAGACTAAGTCAGATAGGCATGAACTAATCTTTGCAACAATTAATTTCACAAAATAAAGCATGAACAAGGCTAAATAATAAACACCCAACCATAAATTAGCATTAAATTAAACACCCATTAAGTTTACACACTAGGGTTGGGTCACAACCCTAGTGAAAATCTAGTTACTCATTCATGAAATTGAAGAAAGAAGAATAAATGCTAATTAAACTCATCTTGCAAGATTAAAATGATAAAATCTATGTTAAAATAGCTCAAAATATGAAAAACTACTAAAAAAAGTAAAAGGAAACAACTATTGTAGTTGTTGATGTCCAAAAATTGACAAAAAATTATGAAAGTAGTCTATTTATACAGGGCTAGAAATTTCAGACAAAAATGGCCTTTGGGAGGTTTTGCGGCCGCACAATTCCATGTGCGGTCCGCAAATTTCTTCAACTTGTTAGGATTGGAAGTCTGCGGCCGAATAATTCTGATTTGCGGCCGCAATGCATTCTTTCTGCGGTCCGCATATTTGTAACTACGGCCGCATCTTGCTCTTCTGCGGTCCGCACATTTACATCTGCGGCCGCATAATTTTTGTGCGGTCCGCACTTCTGGGTAAGGCTGTGCATAATTTGGTGAATACCGGATTATCGTATAGAAATCGAAAATTTTTGTATTTGGTATTCGATATTTTGGTATTCGGTATGGTATTGGTTTAAGTTTTAAAAATAATTTGATATTTGGTATTTGAAAATAAAATACTGAAATACCGATTTTGTACCGAAATATGTATTATATTACACAATACACATATTCTTGATTATAACATAAATATAAAAATCTAAAATTTTACTTTTCCTTGTTTTATAAGTTCATCAATTAACTCTAAGCAAGTAACAAGACATTTTTAATGACCAAATTTATTCCTTTATGTACGATTTTCTCTTTTTGGGTTGATATTTGCTGGTTTTGGACAAAACTTTTGTCAACAAATGTTTTAATTTTGTACTTTTGAGTGTCTTAATTAAAAATATTACAGTATATGACTCTACATACTAGTTAGTATTCAAACCGAATAAACCGAAACCGAAAGGAGAAAAACTGAATCATACCGAATTTAATTAGGTACGGTATTGGTATAGCATTTTAAGAAACTGAATACCGAACCGAAATGTCTAAATATCGTACCGTACCGACGAACGAACACCCCTACTTTTGGGAGACTTGGAATGTACATTCTCTGAACTTTTAGTCCTAGCCATCGTTTGTGGCCGCACAGTTCAAGTGTGAACCGCATTTTGCAACAAACTTTGCTAGATTTTCCTTCATCATCTACGGCCGCAAATGATATTCTGCGGTCCGCACTTCTGAATACTTTTGTGCCTTTTATGTCTTTGAGTTCAGATTACTCCTTCTTGAGTTGGATTTCATCTCGGGAGTTCATCTTCTAATATTCCTGCAATTAAGCATATTTCACCAGTGTTCGGGAACACAATAAACACTTTTGGACTAAAACAAAAGCTAAAAGGCGCTAATAAGTAGTCAAAATCTCCACTTATCAGCTTCCACTCGCAAAAGCACCCTGTCCAAATGGAAACCCCCTTTTCAACCGTCAGAACCACTCAATATTGGCTCTGACCACTCTGAGGGTTTCTCTTCTTCTCGAGAAAACCTCTCTGATGATCCTCGAACAGAAAAGGCACTAGTAAAGCGACCCATGGAAGAGGGAGTAGAAGCGTTTACTCCAAAGAAGGTGAAGATAGACCTGGACAGTGCGCTGGAGTCAGAATTGAACTATTAGGATTCTCACAATAGAGATAAGTTTGTCTCCTTCAAAAGAAAATCAATTGCTCATGGAACATGGAAGAATCATCAATCTAGAAGAGATGGAAGTCCTAACAAGGTAAAATATTTCTTCAGTTTTCAAGGATGGGAAAATTTCTTTTCCTTAACCCCTCCGAAAGTCTATGAAGATCTGGTTCGTATGTTCTATGCAAATCTTTGTTCACAGAAATCTGATAAAATTGATTCGCTCGTGCTAGGTCAGCGTATCATTCTAGACTGTTCTATTTTTGATTCCATGTTTAAGTGTAAAACTTCTGGTTACTCTGCTCTATTTAAAACTCCTGGCTTGATGATTTTCTAAGTGTCGTTTGAACAAGCCAAGAAATGTCTTGTTTATTCCCTATCCGATCCTATGCAAAATCAATTAGGACCCAATGACATCAATATTGAAACTCGTATTCTTTCTCACATTGTTGCCTACTCCATTATTATTAGAACATGTTCCTACACCACACTATCTCAAAGGGAAACCTTTTTGGTCTACTGTCTTGTCACCAAACACAAAGTGAAATTGTCCTACTGGGTAATAAATTTAATGATTCAATGTTTTGAAGATCCTTCAAATCTACCCTACGGGATGGTCATCACTCACCTCCTCGAAGCCTTCAATATTCCCCTCAAACTATCCCTATGTATATGTTTCCAAGTGTTATAAAAATAGGGTGTTTGTTAGGATGGGATATGTTGTTGTGGATGGTACTTGGATAAAGAAGCAGGAAATTGAAGCCAAAGTGATTCCCTCCAGTTCAAGAGCAAGATGACTTTTTTTTTTTATCTTTACTCTGAGGCTGCAAGCTGCGTGATTATTCGTTAAACATATTTAAATATGACAAAAAATTATACATTCAATCATATGTAGGGCGTATAATTGCTTAGGTACAATCTATTTGTCAGCATTTTGGATATGTATAGTCTTTCCAACCTTGTCCAAATTCTACCCCTAGCATCTTCATTAATGATGTTATTTACCATATAACGTGATAAACAGAACTTGATCATACTAGCACCTATTTCATCCAAGTAAGATCAATCCTCAAGTTTCATGAAATCAGGCTTCTTGGCATCATCGTCTAGTATTTTTTGTAATCCTTTTTGGATGAGAAGATCCCTCCTCCTTTTTGGTCATATTGAAAAACCGCTATCTTTATAAAATCTGGCTACCTCGTACTTTCCAAATTATTTTTTCACCGAGTATAATACTACAGACTGTGAATAGCAGTGGCGTAGCCACCCCATGTCAAGGGTGGTCAAGCGCACATCATTCGCCAAAAAATTATACTGCGTGTGTAAATACTACCTTATATATATATATATATATATATATATATATATATATATATATATATATATATATATATATATATATATATATATATATATCCCTTAACATAGTTGAGTGAGACAGTCCAGCGGTTTAGGGTGTTCAAAGTGACGTGTTATTCACGGCTTCAAAGTTCTGCTCATTTTGTTTGCCATTAGTAAACGGAGACTACCATGTGTGATCTATTTGTTTCTTTTTCAATTTAAAAAATTTTCTTATAAAATAACTTGTAAAACTTAAAATTTGTGCAGAAATATATATATATAGTCCAACGGTTTAGGGTATTCAAAGTGACGTGTTATTTACGGCTTCAAAGTTCTGCTCATTTAGCTTGCCAAAACTAAACGGAGACTACCATGTGTGATCTATTTATTTATTTTTTCAATTTAAAAAATTTTCTTATAAAATAACTCATAAAACTTAAAAAAAAATCAGAAATAAAAAATTAATATTAAAAAAAATATTAACTGGAATTTATTTCTTAAACAATTTTTATAATTTAAAGGTGAAGCTCTACAAAATTTCTTCAATAAAAACTCTACAAACTACAAATTCTCTCGACTCTCTTTCCTTTGGTTTTATTTTTACTTTTATTAGTAAAATTTCTAAAGTTATCATTTTATTATTTTGAGTTTGATTTATAAAACTATAGTTATACTAAAGTATTTTTTTTTTTTTGTGTAGCTAAATGTTTCATAGTGTGATTTATAAAATTTGGTACACCATTCATCGACAATAAATAATTAAATTATTGACTTGTTTAAAATTTGAACATCCTTGCTTGAATCTTGGCTATGCCGTTGGTGAATAGATTTTCTATGAATGAGCAGAACATATACTTTGATATTAGTTATTGGTTATAAATGATCCACAAAAATTAGAATTCACTATGATAAAAATGCAATATTAATGTAGCACCACAATATGTAACCAACAAGAATAAAAGAGATACCATTTCTTTATGTATAAATTCCTTATAAGAAAAAAAATTCGATTCCGAGGGATCAATTAATATTATTTTATCAAAAAATTTATACTTTGTAGGCATGAGTAAAATATTCCAAAATCACCAAAACACTCAAAAAAATAATCATCTTTTAATAATTTCACCTTAATATAATATCGTTCACACTTTCTATTTTTTCTCAAAGGCTATTTTCTCATACCATATCCGTGATACTTCATGATGCTTTTCCTCTTATTATTTAATTTTTTAGAAATGAACAAAATGATTGTCTACTTGTAGAGGGGTAGTACTTGGTCTCCAACCTCAAATTAAAGCTAAAGAGAAATGCCTAAAATTCTCATCAAAAACTTCATTTGTTGTCCCCAAGAAAAAATGGCATCCCAGTCTTTGGCTAATAGGCTCAAGCCTACGTGCTTCATACGTCTCTATCAAATGGGATGGACCCTACAAATCTCTGCTTCAGTCTCATTCACCTGAAATAGGTAGTATCGACTTCTAATATGAATATATACGGACAAGTTCTTTGCACAACTTGAACTTATATCTAGGTACTACCTTGGTCACATATTTGAGGGATTCTCACTTGTAGGGATCTTCTTAACCTGCATAGATCTGTGCTCTATTTTTTCTCAAATCTAATTGCACTTTGACTGTTACAATAAACAACATACTCCTTTTGATGCAAACCATGCTCTTGAAGGAATTGCTTCAACCAAATATCTCTTTGCCAACTTCACTAGCAACAATATATTTCGCCTCAGTTGTAAGAAGTGCAAATCACTCTGCAATTGCGACTGCCATAATATAGCTTCTCCTGAACATGTGAACAGGTAGATTTTCGATTATCAAGATCACATTTTATATCAGCATCCGTGTAACCCTTCAAGACTGGACCAGATCCTCCAAAATAAAAGGAGTCTCCCTTAGTACCTCTCAGGTACCTGCGTATCCACTTGACCGTTTCCCGATGTGCTTTTCCAGAATTTTCAAGGAACTTGCTAACAACACCAACTGCATGAGTAATATAAAGTTTGGTACATACCATTACATATATCAGGCTTCCTAATTTTAAGAATAAGGAACTCTGGTTATGCTCTCTTTGTATTCCATTATTGTAGGATACATCTTCTGGCTCAACTTTATATGACTAGACAAAGACGTGCGAACGGGCTTAGAACTCTTCATATTAAAGCGTTCCAGTACACATTTAATGTGCTTCTCCTAAGATAGCTACAACTTTCTAGTTGTTCGTTCCCCAATAATTTTCATCCCTAGAATTTGTTGTGTTAGGCTCAAGTTCTTCATGTCAAATGACTTGGATAAATCTTCCTTCAACTTGGCAATCAACTCATTGTCTTGTCCTACAATTGACGTGTCACCCGCATATAATAACAAAATAATAAAATTATTGTGAGAAAATCTTTTGAAGTATACACATGATACTGAAAAGGCCTTTGTGTACGTTGGCTTTTTATGAATGGGTCAAACTTCATGTACCACTGCCTTGGTGCCTGCTTGAACTCATAAAGACTCTTATTCAATATGTATACCATATGTTCCTTTTCAACTACTTCAAGTTCTTGTGGCTGCTCCATATAAATAAACTTGTCTAAATCTCCTTAGAAATACAGTTTTCACTTTCAAGTGCTCCACTTCAAGATCTAGTGTAGCTGCTAAGCTCAAAATTATTCCAATAGAAATCATTTTGATAAGAAGTAAGAAACAAATAGATAAAATCAATACCTTTCTTCTATTCGAAGCTTTTTACCGCCAATCGGGCTTTATATATGACAAAATTGCCTTTTTCTCTTTCTTGAGTTTAAAGACCCGTTTGCACTTGAATAGTCTTTTACCATTTGGAAGTTCGACGAGCTTGTATGGGCTATTTTTCTGTAAAAATTCCATCTCTTCTTGCATGACTTTCGTTACTGGTTCTTTTCCGGATGGAGTAACACCTTCTTATGACTTTCTGGCCTATCAATGATGGGTACATAACTACATACTTTGAGGAACTGTACTTGGATGACTCTACCTTTTACCGTTCTGATTTTCTCTGAGGTTGAGATTGCCTCTCTATTGAAAGTTTCGCATAATAAACCTGCCGCTAGATTTAGTTGCACAATGCTTTCTTGCTAAATGCTCCTCTATTAGTCTAACATGCGCTTTGTCCTCAAATTTAACACAAGTGTACTGCGACTCAACTTTTAAGGTCCAAATATAACAATATATTTATCATAATTGTGTTTTTCTTTTCCTAGAAAGAAAATATAATTCTTTCATATTTGACTGTCTCTTTTCTTGTAGGAAAAGGTATGAAATTCAATAAATTGAAGATTCCCCTCTCATTCAGTTGCATCCACAATGTAGCCATATGAGGTTTGACAATCTTGTTTAGGAAAAACTTTACGGACTAGTATTAGCGTGTTACTTGTGATTGCCTCTTCGTAAGATTGTTCTCTCGATATTTTCTCTGTTTTATATAGTGAATTACTCATCTCCGTCGTGGACGTAAATCAATTGACCAAACCACGTTAAATGTTTGTGTTTCTTTTGCTAGATTTCTCTTTTGATCGTCATTCAGGGTTTGGTTTACTGATTCCGCACACCTGATTTTTTCGATTCTATCATTTAGGATTCATGAGGAAGGGAACAAGAAGGTAATACACTGGTCTCTGGCTCTCTGCTGACAATTTCCTGCCTTTTACATTATAACTACTAGCTCAAAAAAATAAATAAACCAACAAATAAAATCTTCTTGATTTCCCTTTCATTCATAGCAAAGGAATGTGACTTCTGTCTCAATTCACTACAAAATAATTTAATTTCCTATGTATATGCTCGACCTATATACCATTGTCTTATTTAAGTTTCATGCAATTTCATTCACTACAACTTTGCTTCCTACAATCTCATGTGCCTTTCTACTCCTCTCTTCTCCTCTCTGCTAACACGGATGCCTCATTCTTTACATGGGTCAAACAAGCTTCGACGTTGGACGATAATTGGATATCGCTTCTGCATCCTTGTCGTCGGGAAGAAGACTAATTTATCTGGTTCAGCCGGAACCCAACTGTAAAGCAAAAATTTGCACCAACAAACCCGTCTTTACACAAAAAATCGAAAAATTTGTGTTTTTGGAAAATCATATCTACAAAGCAAAGCGAACGTACCTATAACGAGTCACAAAATGGTGAAGGAAAACACAGAGCTCTACTCTAGCAAGCTCATAACCAGGACAACGCCGTGGTCCTCCGCCAAATGGTGTGAATACATTAGGTGAGCTTGTTGATCCTGCATTACTCTGTATACAGAAGTTTTGGTAAATGTTTATTCATGTAAGTCAACGTTTTCCTTTTCTTTATTTTGGTAACTGGAGAGTTCAGGTAGTCGTAAAAGAGAGATATGGACAAAGTAACGCACCTGCCACCTCCACGGATCGAATGTACGGGCATCTTTGAAATGTTCATGATCTAGATGAACAGTTCTGAAACAAGCAAAAACCTTCCAACCTTTTGGAATAGTATAACCTGAAAGGATATCATAAGATTCAATCAATTAGATCAAGTACCAAATATTGATCATATGAAAAACATAACAATGGTCTTGTCATGACTAAACAAGTGCATATAGTAATTGAAGTAATAATAGGCCTGGTCTGACCCCCAAATTCATGACATTAGACGAGAATATGCTATTGATTGTTAGATGCACAACTCAAATTTACTTTTCACATGTAACATTCCATAGCACATGTCTTGATTTCAAAATGACGCAGTCATATCAGAAGTGCCATGTTACAGACATTGAGAGGGAAATCGCCCCTTTTCACGAACAAGAAGACGAGCATCTTACCTTTGATGTTGATATCGGTCATAGTTCTCCTGAATACTCCGCTAATTATATTACCAACTCGTAGAGTTTCATTAACAACCTGAACATAAAAACATAGACGTATATCATGAGGGCTGAACGGATAAGAAAATTTGAGCAAATTAGTAGTATGATTAATTTGTTAAATAAAGCACTTACACATTGAGTGAAGGGCATGGATTTGTAGTCTTCCCACAGTAGAGACTCAACTTTACCTTTTTTTGACCTGATCTCCTCGTGCTCCTCCTGCCAAAACAAGTTTTAAATATAAATCAATAATTCATCTTTTTTTCGTTTAAGAAAATATATTGTTCCCCCTCTATTAAATAAATAAATATGATCCAGTCTTGTGATCAATAATGCTCCCCTTTTTCAGTTGATATAGGCAAGTTGTTAAAATAATGACTTGAAAGGGAGAGAGTAATGTTAAAATATCAAACCACATTAGAATTATATAAAGCAACGACGAGACAGTTTTAAAGGGACTTGAGTTTTCTAGGATAGAGTAAAAAAGAACAAAGGTCAGAGTTATTGGGAGGAGGTAATACGACCTAAAAATGGTGGGCATGTGGCTGCAATTAATACAGAGCAGACAATAGACTCAAGCCTCCTAAGAAATTAGTATATTGAGAACTCAGCTACGTTTTCAAATTCACCGATATGCTCTCTACTTTTTCTGACTTCTAATTTATAGCCCCTCGAAATCAGCATACACCTTTTTCCTACAGATTTTCCTCTTTTCCTCCTCTTATTTGAGAGAGGACCAAGTTTGAAAAAAGTATCAAGATTTATGAAATTTGTGATTTTATATAAATTGTAATATATGTGTCACTGTAGTTCCTTTATAATTTATAGTCTTAAACATGATAGTCTTTGTATGGCTATAAGACCTTTTCATTGAAAGTTGAAGTTTAATTATTTTAAAATCAGAAGAAAATAAATTCATATAAATTAATAATTTAAACAATTTTAATCAGACAACAACAAAGCTTGAACCCAAGTTACTAGGCTCGACGGAATAACTGACATTGCTAGCTCTATACGCTAACAATACAAAAAATATTTAGACACTACTACGATATCATCAAACAAATAATTACATGTAACTGCACATAATAAACAATATATATATATAGGTTAGAACACGTAAAGTTGATGGTTAATGCGTCACTAAATAACCCAATTTATTAGATAAAAATATTAAAGAGAAAATAAAAAGACAAACATAGGCGTGCAGAAGTATGTTCAGACTTTAAAGAGAAGGCAACATCATTTTGGCCAGTGGTTGTATCCCTAGTTATCCGGTTTTTTCCTTTATTCGACAGAGCATAGACCAGATGCTTCTGCTTTTCTTTGACTATTCTCCTCTTTACCTGACTACTTTCACCCCCTAACTTTTGACTATAGGTCACATGTCTTAGTACATATATACTCTTGAATAATTAACAACTCTGTGTACCACTTTACATGACACTTTCAAACGATTTTTTAATACAACTTTCTCTTTAAATACTTTAATTATTAAAGTTGTAATTTATATTATCTCCGTTTTAATACTTTGACTGCAAATTTGGACATAAATTTTGTTTGAAGTCTTTTAAAATAGAATTTACATATTTAAAAACTATATAAAAAGTGTTATAAGTCACAATAATTAATAATTCAAAAATATTTAAAAGGAATATGAAAAAAAATTACAGTAAAAAAGAACTCATTTACCTCTTGAAAGTTGATTGCATAAAAAAAAAATTGGAACATAGGGAATACTTCCTATCTAATCTACTCAAAATTTATTTTAAATAGTTTAGCATGTTGAACTGAGTATCTAACTGAGATAGAAGAAGTATTTATGTTACAAAAGCGCCTTGCTCCTGCACCAATAATTAATGACAGATACCTACAATTTATGTTATGTTCTGGTGGTCAATATAAATATGAATAATAAAGTGGAAATATGGGAATATATGTTAATGCATCAATTCTTTTTTATATTTCAAGTAAAAACACATGAATAAAAGATCTCCATGTTAGGCTCGCAAGGGTCCAAAGTGCATTCAATATCCACTTATACTAGCAATTACCAATAAAATAATACATGCAAATAAAGATAAAGTAATGGGCCATATTGATATTTCTAGAAAGGGTATTGGATTCAATGTGGAATGTGGTACGAACTTGGATGCACGTGTGATGTTGATACAACAAAGAGTCTAGCTAGGGACACATGGGGCTACTGAACAATCCTTTTCTTGAGTATACCAATTGCCAATCTCTCTACTTTGTCGGCCACAAAGGCCAATTTATGAAATTATATTCATGTTTTGGGGTTTGATTATTCCTAAGTACATATAAAACTTTTTATTCCTATAAAAATTAGCTACAAGATTCGTGCATCTCATTTAGGAATTTAAATATAAAAAGAGTAGGGAAAAGGTCAAACTGAAACATGCATCCGAGGAACATAGCATATGATGAAGTATTTTTTTTCTTTTTTTTCTTTTACTAATTGAAAGCAAGTGAATATATTGAAATAAAAAACGAGGAATTGGAGGAAGATTCGGGTAGAGGATCACCAGCTAAGAGACAAACCACCTCCCCACCCCAAGAAAAAAAAAGAGAAATATACTTTAGAATTTAAAATATTGGCTTACAAATAAGTTAAAAGGTGACGGGATTTCAGTTTCTCGAGTAATGAGTCTAGCAAAAGGTCAATAAAGAATTACGGAGATCAAAGGTATTTGGTTGTAAAGGGAGACAGACTACCACTTTCGAAGAGAATATGTGGACTTAAAATTTTGGGGGAGAAATTCTGTGTGGAAATTGATGCCAAGTGTTTAGTTGTAGGCGGCGGGGGCGAGGAATGAGTGGAGATCCTCCATAATTTGCTTGGATGAGAATTTAGATAAGAAGATGATTCATCTACTACTATTGAAACCAACATGTGTTAGCAACTTTAGGGTCCACTATGCAAAATTCATCATTCCATAGTTAGATCTGTTTTATATCTTTCTATATACTAAGTACTCCACTTATTATGTTTCAAGAAGATGGTTATTTTTTATATTTAACTTTAATACGCTCATTTATGCTTAATAACTTTAGGAGTGCAATGACATTTTTCTTTATAATCATAGTATTTGTGTCAGTTCGCTCAACTAATTTCGAGTACTAGTTACTCCCACCAATATAACAATTTAATTCTAACATGAAAAGAAAATCGCCCAATATTTTATTTTGTTTTTGCTGGAATTTAAACACCCACTTTCCTTAATAAAATAACGTATATTTTAGACTCTATGGGTCATTTGGTTGGAATAAAGTGGATAAAAAACTCTACAATTTCGAAATAATTAAGAAAAGAAAAAGAAGAGAGAGAGAACCTTGAGGAGGGAAAGAGCATGGGGTGTCTCAGTAAGGAATTTGACAGCAAGGGTCATAATAGTAGAGGTAGTTTCATAGCCAGCGACAAGCAAAGCGAGCATAAAATCCACAATTTCCTCATCCGAAAATCCATCTCCTTGTACGCCGTCCCCTTCAAACAACGCCTCCAACATATCATTTTTTAATCTCTCTCCTCCTTCTCTTTCTTTCCTCCTCTCTCTTACCACTAATCCCAAAGCCTCCGCTACCTTCCTTCTCGCCTGAAATAACAACAATTTATTCTCCAAATCCAAAAGCATAACAAAAACTCAATTACTTACTTGAATGGCCTTGCGGTAGGTTGAAGAGAACAAGGGCAAAGGAATGGTGAAGAAGCCTTCAATCACAAGCATGTACTCTTTCATCAGCTTCTCTGTCCACTCGCATGGATCTAAACTCATCAGCTGCTTCACTGTTAGATTAAACGTTATCTGCAACATCCATCCATCACTTGTTAATACTAATTAATGGAAATGCACATGTTGTTTTATGCTTTCATCATATATAATTTATGCGCCCCTCTTTACTTATTACATGCATAATACTATCTATTTGTGATACCCCACCAACATCAACCATATGAAATCTGACTCATCTATCCATTTCTTTTTCTCTAACCCATGAAAAATCGAATACTCCCTTCACCTTTCATATTCGTCATTTACAAACTCATTAAAAATATTTAATAGGTTAATTTAAAAGTGTATTGAGATTACCTTCTTGGCCTCCTCCATTAGGAAGACACGACCGGTCCAAGAATCCAAATTAAGCCTAACCAACCGGTCTATATCGGCCAACAAATGGTCCTTAAGTATAGAAGAATTAGCAAAACTCATGGTCAAAGAATGCATTCTCTTGTGAAGACTGCCTCTCATAAGCAACAACGAATGCTTTCCTAGCAAATTCTGTATCGAACTCGGATAGCTAGATTCGAAGAGCCGGCCTTCATTCTGCAAAATGAACCGGTTCGTCTCCGGGTCAGTCGAAAAAACCGTCGGTTCACCAAATATATGGGTGGTGAAAATATTGCCGTATTTAGCAATCCGGTCATCGATGAAGGGCTCCGGGTTTTCGGTTTTATAGGCGGAGATTAGCTGGAGGGTTTCTCCGATAAAAGGGAGGCCCAGTGTTCCCGGCGGGAGACGGGTTTTACGGCGGCGAAAATGGGCGGCCGTCGCCGCCCGGAGGAGAAGAAAGGTGATAAGAGAGATGGAGAAAGAGAGGAAAAGATAGATAATCAAGTCCATGTTTAATTTGTTGTGTTGTTTCACATAGAGGAGAAGTAGTAGTATAGAAAATGGTTTGTGGGTGGGTTCTTATGTAGTAGTAGGAGTAGTAGTAGTGAGGGAGTGAAGGGTGAAAACATGGGAAAATGAGAAATAGAAGGTTATTAATGGAGAAGATAGAGAGAGAATCTACCATGAAATCTAGTCTCTATAGGGGAAGGAAAGAAAGAGAATGTGGAGGGGTGGATCAAGGCAACACATTAATTTACTTTATAGTGTGGGATAGTTTTCCTTTTTTAGTGGAAAGACTTTTTAATACTACTATTATAATGTTACTTATTGTGTGTCCTCCTTTTAAGGTTATTGATTAATCTTTGTATAGAAATTATCTATACTTACATTTAAATGACCTTATGACACAAATTCTTTTCCATTATTAATTATGTCTCTTTTCCTTTCCTATTCTATTACGTACAAATATGTTTTTAAATTTTAAATGGATGATTTGTACTAGTAGAAATAATGAACTTAACGCAATAACGTACAATCAAAGTTTCAATTTTTATTATTATTTAAGCCAAGATTGTTCTTGACAGTGAGGCAACGTAAGTTAATAAAGTTAAATATTTTCATGTTTTATTTCGTTGCAGATTGAGATGAAGAAGCTATATTTGTATTTTGTAACTACCAAAAGTAGTCTTATTTTCTAATGACCGTTCTAAAAGTGGCCATATATATATATATATATATATATGAACGTGCATTGTACGTTAATAATGGTGCGTGATGACAAAAATATTTATTTATACGAAGGAATAATAAAATTTAATTAATGAGAGAAATTTTATGTATAATAATACAACAATCATCTAAATGGCGAAAAATATCATTATATTAGCGTAATACATGAATTTAAAATAAAATGACATCATCAAAACTTACACGGATGATCAATTTTGTCATGTTAGTTAGATAATTATATATGTAACGACCCGGTCCGCCGTTACCTAGAATCTGCATTATAATTACTGCATTTAACTGGTTATAGATTGATTATACCGTTATTGATGTGTTAGAGTTGATAGGCTTGAAATCGAAAGGGTTGTAGTGAGAGTTAAGTCACTTAGTCTTTAAAAATAGCCTTGAAGTTAGAAAAGTCAACTGAGAGTTGACTTAATGGTAAACGACTTCGGAATGCGAATTTTATGGCTCGGATAGCTTCGTTAGGTGATTTGGGACTTAGGAGTGTGTTCAGAATAATTTTGTGATGCCCGGTGTAGAATTAGGCTTGAATTGGCAAAAGTTAGTTTTTGGCGATTTCCGATCGGCAGTGGAAAATAGGCTATCGGGGTCGGGATGGAATTCCGAAAGTTGGAACAGGTTCGTAATGTCATTTTGGATATGTCTGCAAAATTTCAGGTCAATCGGAGTAGTTTTGAATAATTTCGGCATCGCTGGTGGATTTTAGAAATTTCAAAATTCTTAGGCTTGAATCCGAGGTGAATTTGGTGTTTTGATGTTAATTTTAGTGTTTTGAGACTGCAACTAAGTTTGAATGATCATATGTGATGTGTTGGTATAGTTGGTTGGGGTCACGAGGGGCTCGGGATTGATCTCGAGTGATTAACGGACTCATTTGGACTTGAATACATAGCTGATTTTCTGGTTTTTGTGCACAGCAAATTCCTTCACTGCAATCGCGGGGGAAGTAATGCGATCGCGGAGAGTAATTTGGGGCAGGTGAAAAATTGCTCTGTGCGATCGCAGGTGAGGAGGTGCGATCGCAGAGTAGAGGGAGTCTAAGTAGTGCGATCGCGTAGAAGGTAGTGCGATCGCACAGGATCAGGCGCGTGGGAGGTGAGAAATGCAATGTGCGATCGCATGCCTTGGTCTGCGATCGCGGAGGTCAAAGGGAGGAACATTGTGCGATCGCAGGGCGTTGACCGCGATCGCGGAGAGCAAAATAACTAGGCATATTTAAATAAACCCTTCCGCGACCTAACCCCTTTTTACACCATTTTTGTACGGACAAAGAGCTCTTGAGGCGATTTTTGAAGAGAGAAATCAGTGTTCTTCATAGAGGTAAGTATTTTGATCATTAAAACTCAATTATGGATGATTATAGAACATAATCTCAATATTAAATTCATGGAAATCAGTAGAAAATGGTGGGTTTAGGGCTTGAGATTATGACCTTTAGGGGTCGATTTGAGGGGTCAAACGAACTCCGAATTTGGTGTTATTTATATGTACGAACTCGTGAGAGAACGAAGAATATTTTGGTATAAAAATTTTTGAGTTTCGAGACGCGGGTCTGGGGGTCGGGTTTCGACCGAATTCGGATTTTTGAGCTAAATTCGATATTTTTCAATTGGAATTTATTCCTTGAGCATAATTTGATGATAAAAATCTGAACTTGGTAGATTTGGAGCATCCGGAAGTTGATTCGAAAGTCAAACGCATTGCGAAGTAATTTCGGGTTAGTTTGAGGTAAGTAATGTCTTTAAATCCTGTCCTGAGGGTATGAAACCCCGGACTCTGCAGCCTTTCACGGGTTTTCAAATGCAAAGGTTGAGACTTTGGAGATATATTCCTTACTTAGGCAACTATTGAGTTGCCAAACCGATTTTTAAGCCTATGCTTAATAGTATTGTTATATTTTGATATGATTTGGGTTGTAAGCCATGTTTGGGGCCTAGTGCCTATTTGTTTACATCTTGGGGGATATTTTACTATTTTCCTCACTGATATGTTATGATTTTCACTCAGTCTTTTCTTGATAAATTATTTTGACACTCAGAGTATTTTGATACTATTTATTGAAAATGAAACACTATTTTTGGGTCGAGAACCCAGTATATTTATGGCCTGAATGCCATGATGATAGTGTCTGGCTGAGTGAGGCTGCGGCCCTATGTTGTGAGGATGATATGATATGAGTGAGGCTGCGGGCCTATATTGTGTGTGATTTATGCCATGATGTGGCTTGTTATAGCGCTTGGGTTGTAGGAGCCCCTCCGGAGTCTATACACACCCCCAGTGGGCGCAGGTACCTAATGAGTGATGCCCGGGGGGCTTATGTTGAGTGAATGTGAGGTTGCCTGATGGACAAAGTGATTGAGAGGTTTCCTGATGGGCGGAGTGATTGTGAGGTCGCCTGATGGGCAGAGTGATTGTGAGGTTGCCTGATGGGCTAATACGGAAAGATATTGTTACGAGAAATGATTATGGCCCGAGGGGCAGTTTTATGAAGATTTTTACTGAGTTTTCAAACTATGATTTACTTCATTTTCAAACTGGTTTTTTTACTGAGAATTTTACTGAGATATTCTGATACTACACTTGGTTCAAAGGATTTCTGGAAACTGATTTCGAACTTATGTATTTGATGAATACTGCCTGGTGACTTGGTGTTTTACTGGTTTTTGTGAAATTGTGTATTTGTACTATGTGTTTTATATTTCTCAGACTGTGATTTATTTTCATTACTACTGAGTTGGCATACTTATAAAGACTCCTTGTGCCTTTGTGCACAGATCCAGGTACCGAATTGGAGCAGTAGCTGCCTTGTTCTATACTGTGTGTTTTATATTTCTAAGATTGTGATTTATTTTCATTACTACTGAGTTGGCATACTCATAAAGACTCCCTGTGCCTTTGTGCACAGATCCAGGTACCGAATTGGAGCAGTAGTTGCCTTGTTCGTTAGCAGCAGTTCACGGGATTTTGAGGTAGCTGTCCAGCGTCCACAGCTTCTCCATTTCCCTTCCTTATTTAGTTTTAGCATTTGATTTAGAGACATATATTATAGTTTTAGCAGAGTTAGACTTATTTATTCTTAGATGCTCATGACTATTGACTCCAGTCTTGGGAGGTTTTGTTTAGACTATTATTGGGACGCTAAGACTAAATCATGCTATTCTATGCTTGGTTGCATGCTTATTACTAAATTGTGAACTCTTATAACTGAACAAATGCGTAGTAAAGTGATGGTTGGCTAGCCTAGTTCCACGATAGGTGCCATCACGGCCTGTTAGGATTTGGGATCGTGACAAGTTGGTATCAGAGCACTAGGTTGCATAGGACTCAACGGTCATGAGTAGGTTTAGTAGAGTCTTGCGGATCGGTACGGAGAGGTCTGTATTTATCTTCGAGAGGCTACAGAACTTATAGGAAACACCTCTATTTTTCTTGAACTCCTTCGTGCCAATCTATTGATTCTTGAAATCTAAACTTACGTTGTTTCCTTCTCTCACATATGGTGAGGACACGCAATATCGATCAGGGTGACCAGACACCAGCCAGACCCACAAGGGGTCGGGGCCGTGGTAGAGGTAGGGGACCAGTCCGTGCAGTAGCCGGGACAGTACCCCAGGATCCCCCTATCGTTCAGGATTAGGTTCCTACCGATGGTGCTCTAGAGCTACAGGCTCAGGCACCGGCAATGCCTATTGTTATTTCGGGTCTTTAGGAGACCCTGGCCCAGATATTGACGGTGTGTTCCAGTTTAGCTCAGGCAGTTGCTATGTCCACTACTGCCACTGCAGCTCAGGCAGTTGCTATGTCCACTACTGCCACTGCAGCTCAGGCCGAGAGAGGCAATCAGACTCCAGCTTCCCGGACACCTGAGCAGGTTATACAAGGTATTCAGACACTGGGGGTAGACCAAGCCCAGCCGGTTTTCCCAGTCTAGGATTTTGTAGTTCCAGCTATGCCCGATGATGAGCAGCGTAGACTGGAGAGGTTTAACAGACTTAAGCCTACAACTTTCAGTGGCATAGAGGGCAAGGATGCCCAAGGTTTTCTTGATAAATGCCAGAGGATACTACGTACTGCGGGTATTTTGGAGATCAGTGGGGTCTCGTTTGCTACATTTCAGTTTGTTGGTGCTGCTTTTACTTGGTGGGAGTCATTCGAGAGGCGTAGGCCGGTTGGTTCAGCACCTCTCACCTGGCAGCAGTTCTTCACGATCTTTATGGAGAAGTATGTTCCTCAGTCCCATAGAGAGGAGCAACGCAAACAGTTTGAGCAGTTATGTCAGGGAGAGTTGTCAGTTACTCAGTACGAGATGAGGTTTTCCGAGTTGGGAAGACATGCTTATGAGATTGTCCCTACTGACAGGGAGAGGATTAGGAGGTTTGTAGATGGTCTTACTTATCAGCTTCGGATCTTGATGACCAGAGAGAGAGTGTCTAGAGCTACATTTGAGCAGGTTGTCGACATTGCTCGGGATATTGAGTCGGTTCGTAGGCAGGATCGTGATGAGAAAGAGGTCAAGAGGCCTCAGGGAGCAGGTAACTTCAGTGGTGCCCCTTCTAGAGGGCAGTTTCAGCACAGTAGAGGTCGTCCATTTAGACCTCCACAACCAGTTCGCCCAACTTATAGTGGTGTATCTTCAGGGCAGGGTCCTCGCAATTCTCATCAGGGACGTTCATCTTTTAGTTCCCTTCCAGCTCAGA
>MDKH01163297.1:0-27502 GCA_005239495.1 Nicotiana undulata | reverse complement strand
ATATTCGACCGCATTTCACTCATTAAACTTGACTCATCTTTCTGTTGGGGTATGCGATCTTCTGGGCTCGAAATGCGATTCGTATGTTGCATATGCGATCGCATTCGGCCATTTCTCCCCTCTTTTCTCTTCTTTACTCTCTTTTTTCTCAATTTCACTCCAATTTGACCTTAACCACTTCATGGCATCATTTTCCTGCAAATAGAGCAATTATACACTGATAGTAACCTCAAATACCCATTGAGCAGCACAAAATCTACTGAAAATAGGCTAAAATGAGTGGTAAAATTGCCACTCATCACACTGCGCGATAAGTGATAATTCTCTAGTATTCCTAAACGCCCTCATATTGTTCTCTGTGGGATTCGACCCCAACCTTGTTGGGTTACTATATTTGACAACGATCGCTTACACTCTTTTAAGGTGTAAATTGAGCGTATCAAATTTTTGCTTTGAAAAGGTAGAAAGGAGCTTTGCGTAATGAAGTAAAATGCGGAGAGAGGTAGCGTTGAACCTCGGAAGGAAGAATGATAGCCTTATGCAATGCAAAAAATAAATGTTAGGGAGGTAGTGTTTAACCTCGGAAGGCAGAATGGTAGCCTTATGCAAGGATGCGAATGCAGGGGAGGTAGAGCGTTACCTCGGAAGGCAGAATGGTAGCTTTTATGCAGTGCAGGAAATAAATGCAGGGAGGTAGAGCTTAACCTCGGAAGGCAGAATGGTAGCCTTATGCAAAGATGCGAATGCAGGGGAGATAGAGCTTAACCTCGGAAGGTAGAATGGTATCCTTTATGCAGTGCAGGAAATAAATGCAGGGAGGTAGCGTGGAACCTCGGAAGGCATAATGGTAGCCTTATGCAATGCAGAAAATAAAACGATAGTAAGAGTTCTTAGCTGATGACGAAGTGCGGCGATCTGATTGTTGTGAATGAAGCGTTGCTTGCGATAGTAGTAAGCGTCGGCATGTGCGATGAGTTCGAGAGCGTATCCTTGAGAAGTATGCGTCTTGCGGGGGTAATAGGATGTTTTGGGCTTTCGCCGTATTTGCACCTGCATCCAAAGAAAAATCATGAGTTCCATAAAGGGGAGGGTTAGTTCGTATCCCCGCTGGCTGGGCTCGGCCTGTCTGCTTGATGATGATAACTTTGTTTGTACCACAGGGGTAGCGTTGCTAAACAAGCTGTTTTGAGAAATAAATATGCATGGTTTTACAGAAATATGATATAACATATAATTGAAAAAAAATAATTTTCTTTGGATGAACCGACGACCACGACGCGGTTCAGGACATTGCAACCTCTCTTGCTACGGAAATTTGAGGGTCGTTCTCAAAATCTGCTCCAGTTTGATGGGTGGAGGCTCCTGGCTGTTACTGGTGCGGTGCTCGGATGAACTTGCTTCGGAATTTTAAGGTCCCTCCTCAAAATTCTGCCCCAGTTTCCATTCGTGGCGGGAAATGAAAAAATATTATTAAAATGTGACTGAACCCATAGGCTGCCTACGTATCCCCTCTTAAACGGGAATCAGGTCCGGCGTAGTTCATTTTACAACATTGATAGAAACATAACAATTACACATAGTAGCGCTTGACTGCATCTTAGTTGATTGGTTTAGGCCAAATTTCTCCATCCATTTTTGCCAGTGTGAGTGCTCCTCCTGTCAATACTCGGTGAACCATGTACGGGCCTTGCCAATTGGGAGAGAATTTCCCCTTGGCTTCATCTTGATGAGGAAAGATTTGCTTTAACACCAGCTGCCCCGGTGTGAATCGTCTTGGTTTGACTTTCTTCTTGAAGGCTCTGGTCATTCTATTCTGATATAGCTGACCATGACAAACCACGTTCATTCTTTTTCTGTCTATGAGGGCCAATTTCTCATATCGGCTTCTTACCATTCTACGTCTGAGCTTAGCTTCTTGTATGATTCTCAAAGATGGGATCTCAACTTCAGCAGGAATAACGGCTTCTGTACCGTATACCAACATGTAAGGAGTTTCCCCAGTTGATGTGCGAACCGTGGTGCGGTATCTCAGTAGGGCGAATGACAGCTTCTCATGCCACTGCTTGTGCTTCTCTATCATCTTTCTCAGTATATTCTTGATGTTCTTGTTGGCAGCTTCAACGACTCCATTCATTTGAGGTCTGTATGCTGTAGAATTCTTGTGTTTGATTTTGAAGGTTTCACACATCACTCTCATCAAATCACAATTTAGGTTGGAACCATTATCGGTGATGATTGAATCTGGAACTCCAAACTGACAAACAATGCGGTCGCGGACAAAGTCGGCTACCACTTTCTTAGTAACTGCTTTGTAGGATGCTACTTCGACCCATTTGGTGAAATAGTCAATGGCAACTAGAATGAACCTGTGTCCATTGGAGGTTGCAGGCTCGATTGGTCAAATAACGTCCATGCCCTAGGCGGCGAACGGCCATGGTGAGCTTGTTGCATTAAGCTCACTGGGAGGTACCTTTATCATATCCCCATGTATCTGACATCGATGGCATTTGCGTACATACTGGATGCAGTCTGTTTCCATGGTCATCCAGAATTAACCAGCCCGAAGTATCTTTTTTGCTAGAACAAACTCGTTCATATGAGGACCGCATGTACCAGCATGTATTTCCTCCAACAGCTTCGTTGCTTCCTTTGCCTCGACACATCTTAGCAAACCCAGATCGAGAGTCTTCATGTATAGGATTCCTCCGCTGTGAAAGAAATTGTTTGATAACCTTCAAAGAGTGCGCTTCTGAGTAGCGTTTGCAAGCTCTGGGTACTCTCCCTCCACCAAGTACTCCTTAATATCATGAAACCAAGGCTTTCCATCTGCTTCTTCTTCAACATGGGAGCAGTAGGCCGGCTGATTGTGAATCCCCGCCGTGATAGGATCAATAAAGTTCTTATCTGGATGTTGGATCATAGATGACAAGGTGGCCAGTGCGTCGGCGAACTCATTCTGGATTCTGGGGACGTGCCGGAATTCTATTTTTGTGAACCTCTTTCTCAATTCCTGTACACGATGTAGATATGGCAATATTTTGGAATTCTTGGTCGCCCATTCTCCTCGGACTGTGTGTATCAATTAGTCTGAATCACCAATCACAAATAATTCCTAAACATTCATGTCGATGGCCAAGTTGAGCCTCAAGATGCAGGCCTCATATTCAGCATGTTGTTGGTGTAGGGGAACCTGAGTTTGGCGGATACCGGGTAGTGCTGACCAGTTTCTGAAATTAAGACTGCTCCAATACCCACGCCTTTGAAGTTTGCGGCCCCATCAAATAACATCCTGCAACCGTTGTAGGATTCTGCAATGTCCTCTCCTACGAATGACACTTTTTCATCGGAGAAATACGTTTTCAATGGTTTGTATTCTCCGTCCACAGGATTTTCAGCAAGATCATCGGCTAATGCTTGTCCCTTGACTGCCTTCTGAGTTACGTAAATGATGTTGAACTCACTTAACAGGATTTTCCATTTAGCTAGCTTGCCAGTGGGCATGGGCTTCTGAAAGATGTACTTTAGCGGATCCATCCTCGATATGAGGTACGTTGTGTAGGCACATAAATAATGCCTCAGCTTCTGCGCGACCCAAGTCAAAGCACAACAGGTGCGCTCTAATAGATAATATCGGGCCTCATATGGAGTAAACTTCTTGCTGAGTTAGTAAATTGCTTGCTCTTTCCTCCCTGTTTTGTCATGTTGCCCGAGAACACAACCGAAAGCTCCATCTAACACAGCAAGGTAGAGTAATAGAGGTCTACCCGGCTCTGGCGGTACCAAGACTGGTGGTGGTGAGAGGTACTCTTCGATTCTGTCGAAGGCCTTTTGACAATCCTCAGTCCATTTGGTGGCAGCATCCTTTCTTAGCATTTGGAAAATCGGTTCACAAATGACAGTGGACTGGGCTATGAACCGGCTGATATAATTGAGCCTTCCCAGGAAGCTCATAACATCCTTTTTGTTCCTTGGTGGAGGCAATTCTTGGATTGCTTTGGCCTTTGATGGATCTAGCTCTATTCCTCGACGACTGACAATGAACCCTAGCAGCTTGTCAGCAGGAATCCCGAACGCACACTTTGCGGGGTTAAGCTTCAGATTGTATTTCCTTTACCTGTTGAAGAACTTTCTCAAATCTTCCATGTGATTAGCAGCTTTCTTTGATTTGATGATGACGTCGTCCACATATACCTCGATCTCCTTGTGAATCATATCATGGAATATAGTAGTCATGGCTCTCATGTAAGTGGCCCCTGCATTCTTCAAACCGAATGGCATCATCTTGTAGCAATACACTCCCCACAGCGTAATGAATGCTGTTTTCTCAGCATCTTCCTCGTTCATCCAAATATGATGGTAACCAGCAAAACAATCTACAAAGGACTGTAGCTCGTGCTTGGCACAGTTATCAATTAAGATGTGTATGTTTGGCAGGGGGAAGTCGTCTTTCGGACTGGCCTAGTTGAGATCCCGGTAGTCGACGCAGACTCTGACTTTCCCATCTTTCTTTGGTACAGGCACAATGTTAGCTAACCATGTAGGATATTCGACCACTCGGAGAACCCCAACGTTGATCTATTTGGTGACCTCTTCTTTGAATTTCAAGCTCATGTCTGGTTTGAACTTCCTGAGTTTTTGCTTCACTGGTGGGCATGTTGGATTAGTTGGCATCTTGTGGGCCACAATAGATGTACTGAGGCCAGTCATGTCGTCATATGACCAGGCGAATATGTCCTCATATTCCTTTAAGAATTCCGTATATTCCTCCTTTTTCTGACGGCGACAGATGAATGCTGATGCGTGTTTCTTTGACGATCTCTGCGTTTCCCAGGTTGACGACCTCAGTCTCGTCCAAGTTAGACTTATGTCTATTCTCAAAGTTCTCAACCTCTTTAATAATATCCTCAGGTATATCATCCTCGTCTGACTCGGAATCCGTTTGTTGCGTTGCCTCATTGCAGGTCACAGGCGTCGGTTCATTAAGATAAGTAATAGTAATGATGTGTAAAATAAAGTAATGGGGAGGAAAGCAGTAGCAAGTAAATATAAGATTTATAAAGAAACTGGAAATGCTTTGATAAATTAAATAATTGTTTAAACATGGGAGCTCTTTCTTGCAGAAATTAAAATGCGAGAAGAAAATTATTTAAATAAATAAACTGTAAATAATGCTTATTTTGATAGCCTTGCTACTTGAGGCTCGACGGGCTTTGGTTGTCCTGACGGACCAATTGTTGAGACATGATCCCTTGCTCACAACTTGTATAGAAGGGCCTTCCTCCCCCTCCTCTTCAAGAATGACACAACAGTCCATGTCCTCATCATCCAGAAATACATCCCTTATTACCGCTAGCGCCTCCTCCTTGTCTGTACCATATGTGATGTCAGCTGGCTGGAACGTCTGCTCTATGTGGGGTACTGGCTGCTCCAATGGGTAGTAAGGGCCGCGCCATGGTGGCGACCAGTCCTTTAACTCCTTCCAAGTGTACTCGTACTCTAGACCGAAAGTGGTATCGTGCTTCTTGAGTGTTATTGTCTTTGTCATTCCTTGGAATTCTTACCGAGCCCTTTACCCAGCTCGTACCCTTGCCAGTTCAATATGCTTTTGGTCTTACTGCCCCACCACTTGTCCTTGTCAATGGCGTTAACACGTTCAACATTGTGGTAGATTTCTCCACTCAACTTCCTTCTTCCATCGATGATCGAAAAGGTTTGGCTACCGTAGATATGGTTGCTACCGTCGCCATGAATGATTACCTCTTGGTGATTCCATTCAAACTTCACAGCGTGGTGTACGGTTGATGCCACGTCCCCAGCCGCATGGATCCAAGGTCGTCCCAACAACAAGTTGTAGGACTCAGGCACATCTATCACTTGGAAATCTACATCGAACCAAGTTGGTCCCATTTGTAAGCACAAGGTGATTTCTCCCATGGGGGATCTCTGCGAATCGTCGAAGGCTTTTAAGTTGATCTCTCCTTCCTTTATCTCATGTAGACTTTTTCCCAACTTCTTGAGTGTGACCAGCGGACAGATGTTGAGATTGGAACCCCCATAAATTAGGATCCTTGTGATGAAATGATCCTCACATTTCATCGTGATGTATAGTGCTCTGTTATGCCCTAGTTCTTCGGGCGGCAGCTCATCTTCATGGAAAGTGATCTTGTGACTTTCCAGCACCTGGCCTACCATGTTGGCCATTTCTCCACTGGTGATATTGTCCGGTATGTATGCCTCACTCAGCACCCTTAGCAAAGCACTCCTGTGAGTTTCAGAGTTTTGTAACAGGGAGAGGATGGATATCTGAGCTGGCGTTTTGTTCAACTGGTTGAGGATTGAGTATTCTTTGGCTTGTATCTTTCTCCATTGATCGTCTAAACCTGTTTCAATGATGGGGGGACGGTTGTTGGCCTGCTTGCTAGACTCGGCCAAATGTTCGAGGGTATAAACTCTGCCAGTTCTTGTCATACCATGTGTAGCAATGGCTTTTTTAGACTTGCCTTTACCTTTCCTCCTTGCTTCAGTGGTATAGTCCCACGGAATGGCGTCTGTGTAAAAGGGTGCCGTTGTTGACATTGCCACTGGGATAGGTATGGTCATTCTTATTCCTATCGGAGTATATGTTACAGATGGCCGGACTACAACTTCGAGCGGTCGTTAAAACTCGACTTCGATCAGCCCTGGGGCCTTTCCTTTGGCGGGTGGTCTTGATTCAAACTCAAGTGGAATGGACATGTTTACCTCAGCTTCTTCAGATGGCTGCATCTGGACCACGATCGGATTAAGAGTAATTGCAGGCTTCTTCGGATCACCCTCTGCAATCAGCCCAATTGATCCCTCGTGATCCCAGTCATCTTCAACCTCAATCATGTGGACGCCACCTTTATGGTCAGGCAGCGGATTATTGCGAACATTAGGAGCAGGGTCCTTGGCTACGATGATCTTGTTATCTATGAGGGTCTATATCTTGTCCTTCAAGGAACGGCATTCCTCGATGGTGTGTCTCTTCATGCCGGAGTGGTAAGCACAGGTTTTTTTTGCGTTGACCCATTGAGGAGGGTTCTCAGGGGCGGCATCGGGAATGGGTGTGACATAACCGGCGGCTTTGATCTTTTCGTGTAATTGGTAAATGGGTTCAGCTATGGTGGTATATTGTTTTGGTGGACGACGATCGAAGTTTGGGCGAGGTCTTGGGAAGTTTTGGCGATTAGGTGGTGATTGGTAATAAGAAGGTTGGGAATTGTAGGAATTATAGACGGGAGCTGGTTGGTAGTATCTGGGCGAGGTAGGCTGATATGTGGGTTGTGGAGCTTGGTAGGTGGGTGAGGGTTCTTGGTATTGAGGTGAGGGTGCTTGGTAGCTTAGAGCTGGTTGGTACGTGAAGGAAGGTGCGTGGTATACTTGGTATTTGGGAGGGGACTTGGCTTGCTGTGCCACCATCACGGCTCTTACATCCCTTTCTTGGACACACCACCGGACTGCAGGGCTTTATTGGTAGCCTATAAAGCTTCAAAATTAGTAACCATACCGTTTTTGATACCTTCCTCGATTCTCTCTCCCAGCTTGATGATATCAGAAAACTTGTGCCCCTCGACCATTATCAGTCACTCATAATACTGAGGATCCTGAGCGCGTACAAAGAATTGCTTCATTTGTTCCTCTTCCAAGGCCGGTCTGACCTTGGCCGCTTCTGACCTCCAACGAGTAGCATACTCGCGAAAGGTCTCTGTTGGTTTCTTCTTCAAGTTCTGGATGTAGAACACATCTGGTGCATTCTCCGTGTTGAATCTGAACCTATCCATGAAGTCCGCAACCATGTTCACCCAATTGGTCCATTTCTTTGGATCCTGGTTGATGTACCAGGATAGTGCATCACCTTTCAAACTCCTCATGAAGAGTTTCATGCGGATCCTTTCATCTTTCCCCACGCCGACCAATTTGTCGCAGTAAGTCCTCACATGGACTCTTGGATCACCAGTACCATCGAACACCTCAAATTTAGGAGGTTTGTACCCCTCGGGCAGTTCAACATCGGATTGTATGCAAAGATCCTCATAATTCAACCCTTCAATCCCTTTAACTCCTTCGACGCCCTGAACTCGTTTGGTCAATTTCTTGAGTTCCTCGGCCAGATTCCTGATGATCTTATCCTTCTCGTCAGACTCATTGGTATGCGGTGTGGAATGATCTATGGTTTCCACATAAATGGGATTATCGTAAGCCTGGAAGTGGTCTCTCGTCTGATCCTGGAGATGCAGAGTGTTGTAGTGACATGTGTTGCGTTGTGCTGGTGGAACTGGATCTTTGGGGTGATTGGGTTGTTTTGGGATCTTTTGTGGTAAAGTGGGGTTCGGAGCATTTGGGATGTGAACGTCTGGGACGTTGAGGAAGAATGATAAGTGGGCCAAGTTCTTGACTTGATCAAGTTCCTCTTGGAACTTTAGCAGCTTCTTCTGTAGTGGAGACATACCCTCGTGCAGAACCTGAATACCCTGACCATCAGTGATCTCAACATGTTCATCCTTGTTGTCTTTTCTAGTACCGCTTGCATTTTCCATCTTAGTTTTATCCTTACTTTTTCCTTTGGGAGGACTGGGAGGAGGAGTAGGTGGAGGGCCCTTTGATCTTGTGCAATAAGCTGTAGATGCCAGAGTGCACGAACTAACCTTTGGGGAAGGGGAATAACTAAAGAAAAACAAAAAAAGGTAATGAAGTTAGTGAGGAATCATAAAACAGTTTGATATTTAAAAACGTAGTGCGGAAATATAAAACGCGTCCTAAATTGGGGAACCTCTTGAGCCCGAGGTAGGCCTAGCGATAAATTATTTTGGAGAACTTAAAATACTAAATGCCTCATTTATTGATGTAAAAATGGACGAGTCCAAATACAAAAAAAATAAGCAAGAAATAAAATCACTAATGGCCATCGGCCTTATTACATTGGTAAAGCGGAAAAGAAAATCATATCTAATTGGGTCCCAGAAGGACCTTCTCCAAGCTTGGTTCTCTTGGCATATTTTAGATCATGCTGAGTCTGGGGACTTCGTGCCTAGTTTCCTGCGAACAAACAAGGTTAGGCCCTTACCCCCACTGGACTCGACTATTTAACATCAATAATTAGCAAAGAGCATTTAGTTCCCCAAATAAATGCACAGAATGTGAAGGTGTCCGTTTGGGTTCCAGGGAAACACAATGGACTTTGGACAAGGCTATCTTAAAGGCTATTGTGCGGACAACACATTATCCTGGCTAGGTTTGACCATGATGCATGCAACATTACAATAGAGTAAGGTTTCTATGGGGTTTAGACTGGTACCCTTGAGCGAACAACTCAAGGGGGAAGGCACGAAACCGTCGACTGCACCGTTGATCGACTAGTTTTACCGCAAATACACCTTTCCGATTTAGGGGGTGATAATATTGGAATAGCGCAATCACTCATTGTAAGCGTTGCTATAGGTTTTTGTTTGGCACGAGTGGAATATGAATGCGGAGCATGCTATGCAATAATAAGCATTAAAACAGATAGGCATGTATTTTCACGTTGAGGAAAACGGTAAAGAAAAGAAATACAACAGTTATAATGGAAAGCGGTTACAAAGAAAACATGAAGATATGTTAGTTTTGCTTAGACAAATAAATACTTGCAGATTTAAACAATTAATGACATGTGATGGGGGATAGGAAAGGGTGTAAGCATTTAAACAGAATGAAATTCCAAATTCACAAGACAACTTGTAATGGTATTAGCCTAGGGAAGACTCCCCAGCAGAGTCGCCATGCTGTCGCGCCCCCTTTTTTCTATCGCACGGGTTAGGTACGGAGAGATCGGGTTCTATGACATTCAGGACAACTCCTTAAAAGAAAGGGTTTAAGGAAGAGTCGCCACCTAACGATTTTTATGGTGCGTTAGGGCACCTAGAGTTGATAACTCATGAACTAGTAAGGGCTTGAAATAATCCCAAGGGGAAGGTGTTAGGCACCCCTCAAGATCCACAATTGTGGGTCCCAGCCAAGAAGTTTTGTGAATTTGGACGGTGAACAAATAGCAAGTAAGGGTCATATAAGAGGGATTTCAAACAAGCATGAAAATCTTTAAAAGTTTTGGAGAAGCATTAGAATAAACATTTGAAAAGAACTGTCCTAGGTTTAAAGTAATACGGATCACATCAATGCAATACCCGGTATGTCACACCTCGAAGAGGCCGCTGCACGTGGTATTAGCACACCGGTCATCATATCCGTATTCTACCCTTCCCACCCCGTAAAGGTTATTTAAAACACGTGTGTTGGTCACGAATGCTTATTGCGTGCTATTACCCGTCCCATTCTATAAGTCCTGGAGGGTATTTTGAGACTACTATTCCTACAAGGTAGGGACTAGGCTGAAACCCTAGGTTTAAAAGGATAAAATTCTAAACGACATGTAAAACAAATAGGATTACAGATATGAGGAACACATAAGGGCAGATACGGGGCTCACAGATCCCTCCACAGATAAACACATAAATAGCACGTCTCAAACACAATCAAAGTCTCGAAAGCAGGATTTAAAACAGGGATTTTGGGTTGGAAAACAGTAGGCTTCAACAGTTTTTGTAAAAAGGAACGCCTTTGAAAACTCAGTAATGCAACGGGAAACAGAGGACAGAATAATTTGCGGAAAGAGATTGAATGAGTTCGGAGATTTAGCAATTTAGCAGGATATTAGAAACACATGTCAGATTAGAAGAAATCCTCAGTAATAGCATGATTTAAATAACAGAGTAATTAAAAGAGAAGGTAAGTGACTTTAAAAATCCAGCAATTAAACACAATGGGAGTCGGTAGTTTAGTGAAAACAGTAGGCCATTTCAGAAACCCAAATAAAGTATAAAATGAAGCAGGAATTTTAAAAGACAGAGTGATTTCAGAAAAAAGGTAAATTGACTCTGAAAACCAGTAGTTTGAAAACCAATAGAGCAGGAGTCTAATAAAGTTCAGTAGAGAGTAAAGGAATACATGATTTCAAGAATCAGTGTTTTGAAAAATAGAGTAGGAGTTTTTACAGTAAAATAGGGTCAACTTCAGAAAGGGATAAACACAAGAGTGAAGCAGCAAAGTTTTAAAGATTTCAAAAGAAGACTAATTAATTCTAATACCAGTCAAGTGTAACATGATTGATTTTGGTTTTAGCATGTATTAGGCCTAAGGTTTGCCTAGGCGTGCGTATACATTGCCTATTTATTTTAAAGGGCGAACATGCATGTTTAGTTCGGATTTTAAGAGAGATAAATGATGATACATTTGCAGAAAAACGTTTCAACCTATTAACCACATTTTTGGCGAGATTATTAGAGTAGGTACATGTTAACTAGACGTTCAACAGAGTATAATAGAAAACAGACATGCTGAAAGCAAAATCCTAAGGAACATCATATCTAATGCATAGGGGAATACCTAAAAGACATGGTTTCTAAATGTCATGCTTATGAAAAATGCAACAGAAGTACATTATAGCAGTTTTATTACTGGTTGTAATTATTAACTGTGAGCAAGGCTTATAAAATGACATGAATATAACAGTTATGCTGAAATAAGAGCCTAAACATGACTTCTACGGAATGGTATGCATGTCCTAAGCATGCTAATTTTACACACATAGGTAAGTAAAATCCTATAGTCATGTTTTATACCCATACTATACTAAACATGCATATTCCCCTCCTACATTCACTATCCAGCCCCAATTATTCGTTTACAAATTATTACAGGCCAATAATAATAAATTACATTAACGAAAGGAAAAAGAAGAAGCTACTTCTATAGGGATCCTTCAATCAGGCCCAATCTCCCAGCCTTACTCCTTTCGAGTTTCACAGCCTTACATGGCCTGGGTGCGGCAAAGTTCCCTAGGGCCCCAAATGGGTCCCTGGCCAATACCAGCACCCAAGCAAAACTGCCAATATTTTAACAAAGTGCAGTGTAAAATTACCAGCCTTGTGTGTCAAAGTTCAATGAGTACTCAGGGGTACTCAAGGCAATGCTCACACGAAGGGGGTAGGACCTAATTTCTAAGAGTAGTGTGAAGTGATTATAGTTTTAATAAAAAGTGTTGAGTTTGAAAGAGTTCAAAAACAGCAGTTTTAAAAAATGACTTCAAAGAACAATGTAAGAGTTTCACAAAGGAAAATAGTTTGCAAAAGAGAAAGAAATAGGCCAATCACAACCCAGCAAGGTATAGGGTTACAACTCAAGAGGGGAAAGGGAGTTGGGGACAAGTAATTCATATGTTAACAATAGAATAGAGTTACAGATTCACATAGTTACCACATAGTTGTCACAAAGCAACCATAGGTTGACAGGATCAGAAGTATATAGCATTTAGAAATCAGATGGAGGGATACATGTTGCAACATGAGAGGCTAAATAGGGGATGAGAGCATGTAACAATAGTCATGTTAGGATAAGAACATAGACAAATAATCATACTAGTGACATAAGTCTCACATAGAGTCATACAGGAGAGACAAGGGACACATTAGACTGATAGGAATAGCAGGGGTATGCTAATTATACTAGATTCAAACAATTATAGAGAATCACATGAGGAAAGCAGAGTACTTATTAGGCTAACAACAGAGAAAGCGCATTATAGAATCGTGTTAGTTATATGGTAGGCAGTAGAACCACAAGATAAAACACCAAAGGAACAGCAGGTATATAAACAAGAATTGAAGCATATTATGTAGAGATACTTATAAACTAACTTAGAGACATACCAGTTGATTGTTATAGAATAGCAAGGTGCAAAGAGATAGAACAGCAATAGCAGTATGCAGAACAAAGGAGTAACAGAGTAGTAATGTGCAGGAACAAAAGAGCAACCAGGATTACTAAGTGTGTGTGTGTGCTATCAGTGTTAGTGTTCGTCCCTTGTTAAGAGTGAAGGCAGAGTATATATATAGTTGAAAAGCAAGTAGTGAATAAGGTAAACAAATCAAGTCAAGTAGTAATTGAAGAACTCGAAATCAATTAAATCAGGAAATTAAGGCAGGTACTCCCTTAAGCCAAGGGATTTTATTCAAACGGTAAGAATCAGTGATATATAAGGCAAGGAGAATCACTACACGATTAATAAGGGAAGGATCAATGTAGTTCAGTAATGGTAAGAACTAGGAATTAGTAAAATAAGAGTCAAGCCAAGTCTTCCCTTAATTAAGGGAGACATTTCAAAGACAAAGGGAAAAGTGAAAAATAAGGAAACAAATCACATAAGGAAATCGTTCAAAATACCTTAAGTATAGCGTAAGTAATCAGGGCTAGGTGCTTAGGGTTTAATTAAAGAAACAACAGTAATAGTCAATTAATAGAGTAGTCGATCACATAATAAGGTAATAAAATAATTTGAAGTTGCAAACCAAAGGAAGTAGTCGGAAATCAGTACAAGTATCCACACAAAATCAGAGATTCGAAATTGATATTAATTAAGAGAATGTCTCGTGTATCAGCATATAGAAAATAATGCATTACTACTTACAATCATTCAAGGATTCAAGATAATACTGATTCAATCGTAAGAAATGACAAAATCAAAAACTCAGTAGCACAGCGAAGCCGAAATCACAAAGAAACAGGAATCACTCATGGGAAAACAGAAACACGTACAAATCAAAAGAGCAGACATACTAAAGAAGTGTTAAAACTAATGTTTTAACATAACAATTCATGATTCAAAGTGGTAAAGACTTAAGCATGCGAGAAAAGTCACTAGAACTTTGAGAAAGTTGTTTGAAGAAAAAACTTTAGAAACCCTAAGTAGAACTTGTTAAAAACATAAAACCTTTGAGAAAGAGTGTAATAATACTAGTAATAAACCCAGATTCACTTTAGATCTAAGAAAAATCAAAAGGTTCAAAAGTTAGGGTTTCAAAGATATCGGAGAAAGTAGAAGAACCTGCTGTGAAACTCAGGGATAGTGGTAGTTATGGCATGATCGCGTCAAAACCCCACCGGAGGAGGCTGAAAAACCAACCAAGCAGGAACCCCAGTAGTTGTTGGGCATGGTAAAGGCCACTGAAGGTCACAGAGATGAAGTAGACCGGAGAAAGAGGAGTCATGGCGGCTTGTAGTCGAAAGGGGTGAGACTGGAGGTGGCCGGAGAAGGCCATCGAATAATACGAAGAATTAGAAGGTTTTAGAGAGAAGGGGAGAGGAATAGACGAAGAGAGAGAGTGAGGAGTCTCGAAAATGAGACCGGGAAGGGGGTTAAGTGAGAGTTAATTTAGGAAAGGGGGGATCTGGGTCGTTGATCTTATTTGATCAACGACTAAGATTTAATTAGGGGTTGGGCCGGGTAAGGATTAGGATTGGGATGGGGCGGATTTGGTTTGGGTCTTGGGTTAATTGGGTTTGGGTTAAGTATATAATTAAGCTAGTTTTTAAATAAAAGGTGGCTAGATAATAAATACCCCAAAAAATAGATAAATAATTAAATAAACAGCCAATAATTATATAAAAAATGAAATTGAGTTTAAATAAATTAAATTAAGGGAATTAAGCAATATTAAATATAAAAATGACTAATTATCAAATTAAAATAACATAAAGTGTGTAATTGGGTTATAATTGCAAAATCATTGTAATTATAGCCAAATAATGCCCGATTGGCTAATTTATGAAATAATGGATTTTAATAAATAGAAAATGATTACAACTGATATACTGAGCTAGGAAGTATTTTTAAAATTATTTAGAGCATAATTCATGAATTATTTTAAATATGCAATGTTAAATAGACAGGGAAATAAATTAAATAAAAGTATGAAAAATAGGAAAAATGCTCATTATCGCAAAGAGTAATTTTGAAAGCTTATATGCAAGTTTGAAAATAATTTGAGGAAAAATTGGGTATCAACACATAAGCCAAGTACGCATCACACCCCTTCCCAACCATCTGCTGGGCCTTTAGAAAAGAAATGACTCAACGTGGAGTATACTCTAAAGAACCTCTCCACTCTAACCTCGGTAGTCCTGGCATAGCCAGCGTCATAGTTTTGGCGTGACAATCAAGAATAGCATAATGGGGCGACAACCAGTCCATGCCCAAGATAACATCGAAATCTACCATACTGAGTAATAAAAAATCAGCCCTGGTCTCAAAACCACTGATAGAAATCAAACACGACCGATATATGCGGTCAACAACAAGAGAATCTCCCACAAGAGTATCAAGATATACGGGGAAACTCAAGGAATCCCGAGATATCCTCAAATGTGAGGAAAAATAAGAAGACACATATGAATATGTCGAACCTGGGTCAAATAATACCGATGCATCCCTATGACAAACGGGGACAATACCTGTGATAACTGAGTTTGAAGCAATGGCCTCGGATCTGGCTGGAAGAGCATAATATCTGGCCTGGCCTCCCTCTCTAGGGCGACCTCGACCTCCCTGGCCACCCCGACCTCCACTTCAAGTTGCCTGAGATGGTGGGGTAGCAGTTGGGGATGGAAGTGTAGCTGGAGGACCTTGTGGGAGACGTGGAACCTGATAAGTCTCTGATGATGAACCTCTCCTAGCTCTGGGGAAATCTCTGATCATATGACGAGGGTCACCACACCCAAAAAAAACATTCTGAGGGCGTGGATGCTGCCGCTGACTCTGAACGGCCCTGCTGGACTGGCCGGTGATAGCACCTCGAGCAGGAGGCACCTGAGATACTGGTGGTGCATAATAAGGCTCCCGAGCTCTAGGAGGAACTGGAATACCACTAGCTGCTAGAAGAGCTGAATGAATAGGGCGACTCACAAAGCCCCTACCATAGCGTGTTGCTGGTGCACGAGCTCCTGAAAAGTGACCAGTCTCTCGCGGCATCTTGGCCTCACTCTCCTCTCTGTCCCGGGCCAACATACTTTTAATCCTCCGGGCAATACTCACTGCATGCTGGTAAGTAACGTCTGTCTCTAGCTCTCTGGCCATACTAGTCCGAATGCTGGGATGGAGCCCCTCAATAAAGCGTCGAACTCTCTCTCTCTGACAGTAGAAACCAAAGTTGGGGCATGGCGTGCCAAGTCACTGAAACGTACTGCATACTCCGATAGAGTCATAGTACCCTAGCGTAGTTTCTCAAACTCTGCACGCCAAGCATCCCTGAGACTCTGAGGGACGAACTCATGTAGAAACATCTCTGAAAACTTAGCCCAAGTCAGTGAAGCTGCTTCGCCCGGACTGCTAAGCTCAAAAGCACGCCACCACTAGTAAGTTGCTCCCCTTAGTTGGAAAGCAGTGAATGAGACCCCACTCGTCTCCACGATACCCATAGTGCGGAGAATGTGATGACACTCCTCAAGAAAAGCTAGAGCGTCATCTGAAGCTAATCCGCTGAACTCAGGTGGGTGGTACTTCTTGTACCTCTCAAGACGGAGTTGTTCAGACTCCGATGCAGATGTTCTGGCCTCATGCTGAACTGGAGCTGTTGAAGGCATAGGGATATACTCTGGAACCTGCCCCATATGAACCCTCTGCTCAGGAGTACGGGTTGCGGGAGTCTGTGCCCCTCCCCCGGCCTGGGATGTGGCTGGGGCTATCGAAAGTAATCTTGCCTGAGACAGAGTACTTAAGGCACTCAAGAACTGAGCTAAGGTCTCCTGGAGGGCTGGAGTAATAGCAGGAACCTCCGGTGCCCCTCCAACTGTAGCTACTGGGGGATCCTCTTCCTCTGCTCTGGCCGGTGCTCGGGCTGCACCACGTGCTCGTCCTCTACCCTGGCCCCTGCCTCTGGTGGCTCCGGCTGAGGGCTCGGGTGCCTGGTCATCAATACGTCTAGTACGAGTACGAACCATCTGTAAGCAAGAATAGAATAGAGTTTAAGAGTTTTGATGACAGTAACTAGCACGATAAGGAATTCCAAGAAGTATGATTGTTCTTAACAATTACATAGCCTCTCGAACATAGATACAGACGTCCCCGCACCGATCCGCAAGACTCTAATAAACCGGCTTGTGACATTGTGACTCCTTTGAACCTAGACGCTCTGATACCAACTTGTCACGACCCAAATTTCCCTCCATAGGGTCACGTGACGGCACCTAGTCTCTACGACTAGGTAAGCCTAAAACATGCGGAAAAGTAAATCGGAAACAGGGATAAAACATTAAAGATAAAAACAATAACCATAAAGCTTAAGCTGCTTGGCAGTTAAAGTTTAGCTCTTCCCAAAACCCCGACTATCACAACTGTCACAAGCTTAACACTATAGCTCAATACATCGAAACTGAGAGTATTTCTGCCTAAGTACTGCGACTATACTAAGATAAGAGAGGGACTCGGGAGGCTCTGCGGACGCAACAGATATACCTCTAAGTCTCCCAAAGACTGTTGCTGCTACTAATCTCGGTACTGCGTACGAGTACCTGGATCTGCACATGGGGAAAACATGCGCAGAAGGGCGTGAGTAATCCACATTTGGTACCTAGTAAGAGCCCAGCCTAACCCCAGTCAAGTAGTAACGAGGTCAGGTTGAGGCTCTACTGAGTTTATAAATAGACAGTTATAATCTAACAGTTGAAATAAGCAGCAATAATTTACGGAAGTTTAAAGTAAAAACTAGAAGAGAATGATGTAAATAGATCTCAGCTCAGCACAACATATAACGCAATAAATACTCGTGAAATGCAATACAGGGGAAAGATCTCAGGTCTCGGCCCGCAGTCCTAATGTAAATATGAAATGCAATGCAGTACAGGGGGAAAATCACAGGTCTCGGCCCGCAGTCCCATTGTAAATATGCTATGAAATACAGGGGAAAGATCACAGGTCTCGGCCCGCAGTCCCACTGTAAATATGCTATGAAATACAGGGGAAAGATCACAGGTCTCTGCCCGTAGTCCCACTGTAAATATGCTATGCAATACAGGGGAAAGATCACATGTCTCGGCCCGCAGTCCCACTGTAACTATGCTATGAAATACAGGGGAAAGATCACAGGTCTCGGCCCGCAGTCCCACTGTAACTATGCTATGAAATACAGGGGAAAGATCACAGGTCTCGGCCCGCAGTCCCACTGTAAATATGCTATGAAATATAGGGGAAAGATCACAGGTCTCGGTCTGCAGTCCCACAGTAAATATGCTATGAAATACTGGGGAAAGATCACAGGTCTCTGTCCGCAGTCCCACTGTAACTATGCTATGAAATACAGGGGAAAGATCACAGGTCTCGACCCGCAATCCCACTGTAACTATGCTATGAAATACAGGGGAAAGATCACAGGTCTCGGCCCGCAGTCCCACTGTAAATATGCAATGCAAGATCTATATCGGATGTAGCGTAATTCAAAAGTTTAGGAAAACCCGTTGGCAAAAATAGAGTAAAATACTTCAATGATGTTCAAATAGTAGTAATGAGTGAAAAAATCAAGTAAAATCGGTTGGTAGGTTTAAATCTTAAGTTGCCACTCACTCTAGTTTAGTAATAGTAATATTTGGAGTGAAAATGAGATATGCCATAGTAAGAAAGATAGAAATTTTGTGAAAATAACCCATGCACGCACCCGTCACCTCACGTACACGGGGTTTTTATAGTAAAGATCAGTTAAAATGCCTAAGGAAAATTCCCCAACACAGAGTTAGGCAAAGCCACTTACCTCGACTGTGCTAATCAACCAATAATCATGCTCTTGCCACGAGTATCCGACTCCGGGTGGACCAAATCTATTCAATTCGATTTGCATATTGTAAATATCATTTCAAGAAATCAAAGTAACTAATTAATTCGAAGCTAATACGCGAAATTAGGAATTTTGACCAAAACGCCCCTCGGACCCACGTCTCGGAAACGAGTAAAAGTTATATTTTCCGGACACCCGTTCACTCACGAGTCTAACCATATGAAAAACTCTCAAATCGGAGGTCAAATACCCAATCAAAAGCCCAAAATTTGGTCTAAGAAGTTTCTTCCTTTTTCCCAAATTTCTACTCAAAATCTCGAAATTAAAGGTAGAAATTAAGATTAGATTCATGGAAATTGGTCTATATAGGTTAATAATCACTTATCCAAAGTACTCAGGTGCAAAAGTCTCCAAGAATCGTCCTTCCCGAGCTCCAAAATTGAAAATGGTGAAAAATAACTTAACCCTCGGAATTGGGTCTTTAAAAGTCTGCCCAGGGCTTTCGCACCTGCGGCTTCTAGGATCGCACCTGCGGTGCCGCACCTGCGGTGCCGCACCTGCGGAAATTACATTGCAGGTGCGGAAATCACTAAAGGCACCTGGGGCCGCACCTGCGGTCGGTTGGTCGCACATGCGGAACCCAGGTCGCACCTGCGACCACTAGCCACCCCACTCACAACCGCACCTGCGACATGACCTACCGTACCTATGTGTCCTCCCCTGCGGAAAAAACCATCGCAGGTGCGAGACACCAGAAATAGGTCTGGTTCAGCAGTTGATCAAAGTTCCAAACTCTCTCGTTGGGCATTCGAAACAACCCCGAGGCCCCCAGGACCTCAACCAAACTTACCAATTGACCCAAATACCTTATTCAAACTTGGTCGGGCCTTAAAAACACATCCCATAACATCAAAATCATCAATTATGCATAGATTCAAGCCTAAGAACTTAGGAATTTTCAAGAATTCACATTCGACGCCGAAACACGTCTAAACTTATCCGAATGACCTCAAATTTTGCACATAGGTCACATATGACATTCTGGACCTGCTATAGCTTTCGGAATTCCATTCCGAGTCCGATATCAAAATCTCGCCTATGGGCCAAAATCGTCGAAAGTCTAACTTTCGCCAATTCAAGCCTAAATCTACATCCGACCTCGAAAACATATTATGAACATGCTCCTAACCCCGAAATCACCCAAGGGAGCTAACAGAATCAATGGAATTCCATTTCGGATCCGTCTTCACACAGCTCTAGCTACGGCTCAATTTCTAAAGTTAAATTCACCTCAGAGGACTATGTGTCCAAAATCACTCCAACTTTCATCACTCAACGCTCCAACACGTTCCATTAACATAATAAGACATGGGAGAAGAAGTTATTAGGGGATCGGAACGCTAACTCTCAAAACGACTGACCGGGTCGTTACACTATGAGTGTTAGTGATGCCGAGAAAAATATGGAATTAGATTCAACCAGGGTGATTGAAAATTTGGTTGAAATTGACTCTACTCTGGGGGAAATGAATATGTCAAAATCCGGAAAATTTTGCAAGTTGGAGGTTTGAAGGGACATTCCAAGCATTTTGTAACATTGGAATTGTGTGGTGATACGGAAGTTGAACTACACGAATCAATGGAGTTTTGCGAGGAGGAAAAATTCATACCATACATCTTACAATTTGAGGAACCAAGAAATTAAAATTACATTCCTCACATAAGAGCCAAGAAGTGAAAAATGAAGAATTTAAGGCTTGTCTCGGTCATCTATTTACCACTCCCCACCGCCCGAGGTCACAAACTTGATTCTAAGCTAGGTGCCCAATTCATATCATCCAAGTGGCGAGAAAAGTGGTAAAATTGACTTGCGTCGTGCCACGACATTAAATGCGGCGCTTGGTGGGAGGCAACCATAAAATTTGGTCATTTTTGAAATTTTCTTTTTTAGAATAGCTTAAGTATTTTTTCTAACCAATCTGCCAAGTTTCGAAATTGTTGGAGTTGATTTGAGCAGGTCGGGGTAACCGGGTGGCCAAACGCAATGCAAAAGAAGCAACAAAAATCACCGGGCAACACTGCCTCAGTATGCGATGCCCATGTCTCCATTATGTGATCGCGAATGTGCTTCTTAAGGAAAAAATGCGATCGCAGAATTCACAGTGAAATTGCACCAAATTCTAATTCATCGCGATCGCAGGAGACGATTCGCGATCGTGAAGCACTAAGAATTTTCATGCTCTACGCGATCGCTGGAACCACCTCGCGGTCGCATCCTTGGGAAAAAATAACTCACTGCGATCGCTGGGTTACGTTCGCGATCGCGGGGAACAAGTAAGTAAAAAAAAAATTAAAACACTGAGAAATTTTTTTCACTCGCCCACTTTTGCTGTAAACTCAGAACAAAAGGAAAATTTTTCCCCTGGTCCCCCCAAGCCCCTGCAACTCGCCCAAATCGATTTGGCTTCAATTTCCTTGCATCATTCGGTCATCATCACCCAGGTATGTGAATTTTTGTCCCCATGCTTATTTTATTTTCAATCGTTGTGGTAAATCAGAGGTTGGGCAGCCCTAGTTTCAAAGTTCTAGGGCTTGAAAATTTGTGATTTTGTTAACAATTAGTGTTAATTTCTTTGTATGCTTGCGTGCTGAGGGAGATTGGTTGAGTGAAAGTGTGATAATTGATGTAAGTTTGGAGGTGCTTAGTCATGTGTAGGTGGTTTAAATTTGCTAAGGAAAATGAAGCCCAACCTCTGTTTGTCAAAATGCCTAAATGGTTGGGTACTGGGCGGGGAAGATGACCTTCGCGATCGCGATGCCCACTTCCGCGATCACGTAGGTCTAATTCTGCTGGTCCTTTCAATTGCCTATTGTGATCACGTCATACTGTTTGCGATCGTGTATCTTTAGCAGTTGGCCAATTTTAGTTAGTTCTTCGCGATCGCATAAATTGGTTCGCAATCGCGTGGCTTCACTGCCGTTACTCTTCACGGTCGCGTACCAATCTTTGCGATTGCGGTTCATTACGGCCCAGGCAAAGAAACAGTAACCTTGCAAAATGTTGTTTCGAATGATTTTTAAACTGTTTCTTTGGCATAATTACCCCTAAATTCATTGCGTTAATTTTCCATATGATTGTTTGACATAATTACTCATTTTGTAGGAACCTTGCGCTCTAAAAATAGACTCGACACCAATTGAAAATGCTTAATACCCGTTGCACAAGCTGCCGCAGAGGAATACTTTGATTCCACCACTTTCTCTTCCCTTAGATGCTCTGAGTGATATGACAAACAATTATCTAAAAGCATGATTAGGGAAAGAGGTATCCACCTGACCGACCTTGACGATCGATGGACCGAGTTCCATGGGAGGTTAATTACGAGTGGATGGATTTGTTTTGCAGATGAGCCCAGGCCATCCAACCATGAAATCGTCCGAGAGTTTTACGCCAATGCTGTGGAAACTGACTTTGCTAATGAGTTGGTGGCTACTGTCAGGGGTAAGGAAATCTGGTTCAGTCCAGAGGAAATCAATGCACACTATAATCTACCCAATGTTGACAACCAGGTGTACCGAGATCGAGCCTAAGAGTTGGGTACCCAGTGGTACATTGATCATCTGCATGGTGGACAGGTGCCCAACTGGATAAAGAATCACTCCGGGATCGAGTCTTCAGAATTCACTGCGGAGGCCAAGACTTGGCTCTCCATCATCTGGGCTCACATCATGCCTTCCAAGAATGAGACTGAGGTGACAATTGAGAAGTCGATAGTGATATGTGCTATCATGGAGGGTATCCCGGTGAATGCAGGGCGGATCATTGCTGATGAGATAGCAGAGGTGGTAGCTGATCGGACCAAGAGCCTATTCTTTCCATCCCTGATCACCCAGCTATGCTATGATGCCGGGGTGGTGCCAAAGCCCATATAAAAAGAGAGGAATCCGGAGAAGCTCATCCATCCGATGTTGAGGAAAGGAACTGGGAATGTGCAAAAGAAGCGGAGGATTGATGTAGCATCTCCCACATTTGGCCAGTTCACGGACACCATTGAGATATCTGATGATCCTGCAGCTGCCCTTGGGACTTCCACAGCTATCACACCACTGGAGCAGGGGCTGCTTACTCTCAGGTACATTTCTAGGCAGGTTATGGCGTGGAGACACAGGTACGCCAGCTTGTAGCTGGCCTCCTTTCTGCACCACCCGGAGAGGGTACTTCTGCAGGTTCAGCTAGCCAGGAAAGGCTCCCGACTGTATTCGACCTTGCCAAGGAGCAGCAGGCCATCAAAGCCAAGTTGGGAAAGATTGAAAGGAGGCAGCGAAAGCAGAAGGAATATGAAAAGAAGAAGAGCAAGTTCCTCACCAAAATCATGAGCACGTTGAGGAAATTTGGTGGCCCGGACGAGGCTGAGGATGAGGATTTCGAGCTTGCACCTCCCAGCTCTTCCAGTGATGAGTGATGACATTCAGGGAGCACCCCCTTCATTTTCTTCTTATCTTGCATAGTTGCATTGGGGACAATGCAATATTTTTGGTTGGGGGTGGCTTTATATGATTGTGTAGAACATTGAAATTTTTTGTTTTTGATTGATTGTGAACTTATGTAGGTTGGTGGATATTTTTAGTTTATTAATGATATTTTGTTAAGTTAACATTTTCTCGTTCTTTTTATAGTTTTCTTGTTTGGTTTTTAATTTTTTTTATAGTAGCATTAATAAAATTCCTTGGTGTTTCTTTCTACCACAGTTCTTTTCCAAGAAAATTATTTTCGTTGAATCGGGTGACTTTTCCCTATGATGGATGGCGTGACAACTTTCTTAAGGGATTACTCTTGTTTAGTTTTTCTTTTAGAAAGTAAATATTTTTTTAATAGATAGTTTAGTAGCTAGTTGTGAATAGATTGATTTTTGGGGTGTAGTCTTGTGCCCATAAGCCAACATGTGACGTGTTTGGTACAAATATATTTTAAACCTTGGCATATGATTCTTTAATATAGAAATAAAAATAACATATATGTATATATATGCAATATAATAAAAAATGAATGATTAAGAGTAAGGTCCTTGTTGTTATTTTGAGATTCTAACATTGGCTCTTCGATTCACTAAATAGCCTCTTAGGCTACGTATGACTTCCTTGAGTTTCATTGGTTTCAATTGAATTTTGGATTGTATTCCATTTGAGTTTTCATGTGCCATGTGTGGTGAGATTTTATTGAAAAATTCTTTTGCATCATTTGTAGTCTAGAACTTGCCCGAAATGTGATTCAAGGCGAAATCTTATATTAACTTGGTTTGAAAAATGATATTAGGCTTTCCTTGGACCATTTTTGTGCCTAAATTTCCTACCCACGAATATTTTCCCTACTCAACCCTTTTGAGCTTTTTAACTTTTTCTTTGGCAACCATGTTATAAGCTTCTTATTAATTTTCTTGTTGAACCATACCCCCCTAAGTAATTTCAAGTATGCATATAGGCTAAAAGCCTAAGTTTGGGGGTGGAGGTTGAAAAAGTTGTAATATAGAGACTTCTAAAAACAATATTTGAAAGAAATATGTTATAAAATAATAATAATAATAATAATAATAATAATAATAATAATAATAATAATAATAGTAATAATATAAAGGAAGTATGAATTAAAGGAAGATTAGGTGTTAAAAAAAAAGGTGGAAAAAGATTCTTGAAGGAAGTGGACTTTGATTTTTGAAAAAGTATAGTGCTTAGGGAGGTTTTGAGTCACTTTTACCAAGTTGTGCCATACCTTTACCAAAAGCCTAAACTGCAACCCTTTAAGTCCTAATTAGTTTTGAACCAAGTATGTCTACATTAGTGGAGAAATACATGAAGGGCAAGCTTATGGTACTACTTGTGTGCATATGAATATCTTTGTGTGAGAGAGAGAGAGAGTTGAGTCTTTCCATTTGGCATCCCATCTATGTTTTGAATTGCAATTTATGAGTTTGGGATTCTCTCTTAAAGTGTGAGGGCACATGAGGCTCGAGTTGTGAATTTAATCCCATTTTCAATTGGGAGGAATGAGCGAGGGAATACAATTATGATGGAGAGGCAAATTATGAATCTTTAATGTCATGACTTGGTTATCACTTTAGTTTATGTGTTGTTTAAGTTTTTGAAAATGAAATAAAATGTGCAAAAAGCTAGTGATTCATATGCCTTGAATTAATTGTTGGTACCAACTGAAGTCATTAGATTGAGCTTGAATTGACCCTTTTTGACTTGAAATGATACTTGGTATGCCATGGAGCTTAAGTGATGATTTGCATAAATGTGTTCTTAGTTTTGAATTGCTTGAGGACAAGCAATAGTTTAAGTTTGGGGGTTTGATGAGTTGGTATTTTACCAACTTATCTCCTCTCAATATTTAAACTTTGGTATAATTTTGATAGAAAACTAGGGAATTTTCTAAGGATTATTGGCAATTTTCAGGTATTATGTGATTTGGAGAAGAAATGGAAGAAACCAAGTCAAAATGGGCAAAAATGATGAAAATGACTGAAGCCGGACACTCTTCGCGATCGCAAATATTGGACCGCGATCGCAAGCGTCAATGAAAACATGAATCGCGATCGCAATGTTGTTTACACGATCGCGGAGAAGAAATTGGTCACAGCCCCTGAAGTGTTCTACGCGATCGCAAGGGTAGTCATCCGATCGCGGAAGATAGAGACCAAACTCTACGCGATCGCAAGTGTTGCCACGCGATCGCAGAGCTACAGAACCTGAGCCTACGCGATCGCAAACTGAGTTCCGCGATCGCGAAGCATAAAATCAGGGTGAAAAACTGGGCAGTTTTGACATTTCACACTTTAATCCCCAAACAATTCTTATACACGACTTGGCAGATCTTTCGGCATCACTTTAGAATTGTAAAATATATTTTTGAGTAGAGAAGAAGAGAGAAAATATTTGTGGAAGCTAGGGTTTGCACACACACTTGGGATTTGAAGATTTCAACCTTGTGGTTAAGGATTTCTTACCCATTTATGTTTGGTTCTTCGTTTCCTTGATTTGTATTGAATATTTAAGTTTGTATTATTTATTTCCAACACTTGAATCTCGTTTATGGAAATATTCATATTTAAAGTGTGGATTAAATATCTTGTTGTGCTTATGTATTGAATTATTTTCATATATTTATGAAGTGAGTTATTTTTACTTTAATTATTCTTGTTCTTTAATGTTTCCAAAGGGATTAGCTAACCCTAGGACTCGCCCATTAACTCCGAATTAATTTTAGAAAAGATAATTTGGGGTTGGAAAAGATTAATTAACAAGAACTTGAGGCTTTAACCCTCATTTTATAGATTCTACCTAGGGATATGATTGAACTACTTGTAGCCATAATCGGGTGTGCTTAATCTCTTAATTGGGTTAGGAATAATTCAATTAGGAAGTCTTGTTAGTCTTTGAAAAAAGCTAATTAAGAACTATTATCTGTGGCTAATTAACATAAACTCGCTCATACTTGTAAAATCATGAAATACATTGGATCGTTACTTGAGTGTAATACCCAATGCAATCATTCTTGTTGTCGTTGATCATTTTACTTGCTTTCTAGGTTAGTTTATATTTTCGCATTTAGTTATAAACAATTTCAAAACCAACATCTAGTTGTTTGGCATTGCACGATAAGTGATAATTCTCTTGCATTCCTAATCACCTCCATATTGTTCTCTGTGGGATTCGACCCCAACCTTGTTGGATTACTATATTTGACATCGATCGCTTACACTATTTTAAGGTGTAATTTGAGCGTATCACTCACGCTAATCTAAAAATCCTAATCTGGTAACTGCTGTGTAATGTCATCAAATGAGAATTCTAAAGTCGCTCCTGCCCCAATATCTGCTTATCATCGTTTTTAATCCAAACGACCAGATCTCGATGCAGAAATAGAGTATTAGAAATTAATGTTCGGTACCAGGAGAGTAAGATATCGAGTCAACTTGAAGGTTAGTAAGTCATGAAGTGTTGATTATGATGTAGTTTGCTCGTAGAAACGATATGTTCTCTAACAACAATGAAACTAGTCACAAACTATCATGCCAGTGGAAAGGGGTGGAAGTAAATCGTTTGTAGTACCATATGTTTTTAAAGTCCAGCAAATTGAAAAAATCCTATTGGCTTATGTATTCGGATTTACAGTAGAGGGTCATGACTTTGCTAACGGGTTCAATTGTCTGACATATTTATTTGTTTTAGAATTCAGTTTTCAGACGTTTATTATCTCAAGTCTTTAATGAATTTCTTGGATACTCTGTACATATAGAATACTATGTCAATTTTCTGTTTCTTAATTACAAACTACTTTCTTAATGCCATCAGAGCAGATGTTTCGAACAGTGGAGAATGGTATTAAAAAAAGGGGTTTGATTTCTCTTGAGGAAGAATTATGTTAGGGAAATCAACAGAAGCAAATTAAAGCATGGATTACTTAGCCATTGTTGGAGGATTAGTACTTGCGTGGACTTTGTTCCGAGTTTGTCTGTTTGATAAAAGACATTAGAGGCAGAGGATGTTTTGTTGAATACATAAATATGTTCCTTACTTCTCAGTATTGAATATATAAATGTGTTTTGTTGCAGGAAATGAAAGGAATTGGACGAGGAAAATGTGGTAGAAGCGGGACGAGTAGTGGTCGTGAAAATTTTCAAGGACCTGGAAATGTTGGGGTGAAGTCTCTGCCACATATACATACCGGACGAGTATCTGATGCATTTGTAGAGATAAGACAACCAAGTAACCCGAGTCAAGGACATTTACAGACCGGACGAGTATCTGATGCATCTGTAGAGATAAGACAACCAAGTAACCCGAGTCAAG